>JAPYZA010004905.1:0-12799 GCA_030522685.1 Eupelmus azureus | reverse complement strand
ATTATGTGCTTGCAGAAGAAATTCACTTTTTTATCACATTGCAAAATTAGAGGAATGGACTCAAAATAAGGGTAGTATTTATTGGGGCATTAGTAGGTTATTACAAAAATTCGGTTATAAATATATTTTGTTGAAAATATTGTAAGGATTTTCATAATCAGATTTAATTTATAAGAAAAGTAGAAAAACGTGTGTTCACCCTGTGTGGAAATTCCACAACTTTTTTGCATCGACATCAAGTACTCTTAACTCAATAACATCAATTGTGCTAGCATCAATCAATGCTTGTGAAGTTGTCTACATATTGTGTTGTTCAGCATTTCTCCTTATTTGTCATATTTACATATGTGACATAATATATTTATTTTAATTTTTGTTCTACGGTGACAATATCAAAAACCAATTACATATAGGAGATATTTGATGAATCAAACTTTACCCCTGTGCTACACAGCCTCACTTTTTCTTACATGTTCGTGTGTATACAGTTTTAGAGATATTTTTCAAAAGATACTAATTATTCGTTGACCTCGAAACATTCAATTTTGATGGAATTCCTAGTTCCAAAATATTAACGTCCCAAAGATTTTGAAATAAAAAAACCCCGCAAGCTTCACCGAACAGAAATAAGTTGTCACAAATAATATTATAATACATAATAATTTTTTTATTTAAAATATGGACCTTACTAAAAGTTGTTCTTGTAAAAGCATTAGATCTAGTAATTTATTTATTCTCAAATTTTATTACAGAATCCAAAATTTTTGTACTAAGAAAAGTAAAATTATAAATGAAATTAATCAGTTTTTTATTAGAAAAATTATGAATGAAAAGAAAAAAATAGAATGACAGAAGAGTATGTGTGTATGTGTAAGAGAGAAAGAGAGAGAAAGAGATAGAGAGAGAGTGAGAGAACCAGACAGCTCCAACGCACGACGAGAAAGCCGTTATACTCCGGGAATGCAGCAGTGATCGCTCCGCTCACTGAAGTTCTTTAGACATATTTTTAAAGATTTATTTACGAGCAATAATAAACTAATATGTTCGACAAAATATTCTCATAACTCTCGATGTACCACGTAATGATGTATTACACAATGTTTGATCTGATAAAAGGAATAAGCTTTGAATCTGATGATAGAATTGAATTATTTATAATACAGTTACAAAAACATTTTATAACCTAGTTTAATTTTGATTTGATTCATACCATTAAAAAAATCACAGAGGTACCATAAAATTTTCTAATTTCTTGAAAAGTAACGTTACTTTATGCAAATTTTTTGTAAATTTGTTTTGTTTTAATATATCTACCATAATTTTGTTATAACAGTTTTTTATTATCTATACTTTTATTAGAGTTAAGCAAAAGAATTCAATTTAGATGCAATTTAAGATTTTATTTTTAACTCATAGAGATACAAATGAGCTAATAAAACAAATTTTCTTTTATTTCACAGTCTGACTTAATATAACAATATTTACTCTGAAAAAGCGTATTGTATCTATGGGATTCTTTTTTAAGAGAGATAGTTATCCATTGTAATTAATAAAACTAAGCGTTAATCACGCAGAGTTTGAAATAATTACATTTTAATAGAGATGAAATAACACATAGAGAGAGGCAAGGTGATTGATTGTAATTATCAAGAATAAGAGTTTATAATCACAACTGGCGCGTACAAAAATAGTAGAAAAAACATTTTTGCATATATGCATAAAAAGTAGTGGGCCGGGATTATAAACGAAGAGGAGGAAAGAGATGTTAGACGCGAGAAACTTGGTCACAAGTAGAACTGAATGTTTAAAGAGGAAAACTCTGATTTGAGAGTCACTGACATAGATATAGCTGGTCGAACAAGCGAGAATCCGATGGGAAAGCAGAGTCGTCGCAAATCGAATTTAATACCCCTGGTTTCGGCGAATTTGCTTTTTAACACCTTATTAAGTTTTAAGTAAATATTGGACTACTCTTCTTAATTTAGTTTATTATCATATTTAATCAGGCCAACTGGTACTCAATTATTATAATAAACCTCGAAAAAATGGAGCAAATATACAACATTCATGAATTTGCAAAAGTTTATCAATTTCAAGTACTAAAATAATCGCAACTTTTGGTTTAAGAGTCTTAATGTTGCACTGGTTCATGTGCCTACTAACACGCTTTCACTAATAACTGAACGTTTTATCATCACTGCAGGTCTTGCCTCAATAGAAGAACAAACGCGTACGATGCGACATTCCTACATTGTACCAGCTATGTGCTTACACTTGGGCACAGTCGATTTTTCATTGCACATCATGACACATTCTTTTCGTTAAAAGTAGCATTTATTTTGTTATAAATTAAATTTCTCTTACATTTTTAAACTTTCATCCATGGTAAAAAGAAATCGACGTTTTCACAGCGCTGATTTGACACCATTTTTAATGTATATAAAATTTGCAAATATGTTTTTAAATGTGGTTAAATAAAAAAAAAATAATAATAACGTTAAGAGTAAATATTTTATAATTAAATTTATAATAATTATAAAATCACTTTACATATAGATCTTTTACATTATTATGTCGGTTAAAGGCTGCCAAAAACTTATACATAAAATCGATGAAAAAAGATACAGTAAAATTGAGCTTATTAACCGTATTTGAGGAATAAAAATAATTATTGTGTCTTGAAAATGAAAAAGAAGCTATTTGAAATAACTTAAGACTTATTAGTTTTTTTGTCATGCATTGTTCTAGTGTGATGTTACAGTAGACACAGGAAATGAGCTTAAATGATAAAATTCTGAAATACACAGGTTGTAGACAATGGCAATATTTTTTAAACAAAAATAACCTAAACGTGACATGCTACCTTCTTTACATAAAAAACTTAATAAAAAAATACGCACTGTCCCGAAAACGCCACGCTTAAAGCTTCCACCGTCGTCAGCCAACTTTTCTCCAAATTCCTCATGCATAAATTCCCGTTTTCTCTCAATGCGACAATTAAAACCATCGCAATGAAGCAATCCGCTATTCCAAAGTAAACAATCATCCCAGCCAACGCAACGCAAGCAAAGCAAAATTTCCAAACCCAATCCCGAGAAAAGCTCCATCATCATCCGGTAACCGATCGTCGCAACAGGTCGAGAGCAACGATCCAACAATCGCGGGGCCCGGCAGACAGCCGCTACGGCCCTACTCCGTACATATACGCCTGCTCGAGGCCCCACTCTCCTTAATGATCTCTCCAGAGGTGGCAGTTAAGGCCTCTCGCGCAGTTCCTTCGCTCGTAGCGGCACAGTCGTCGCGCTGCGGGCCGAGAAACTCTCGGCGATCTGCTGACGTTTCAAGGCGCACGTATACGCCGCTGTGTGCCTCTCTCGCTCGCTCGCGCGTTGGCCCAGCTTCGCGATTCTTCCTCCAGCGTCTCCATCCTCGCCTCTATCCCATCCCCATATAGTTTAACGATATGCGCGCGGTACCGTCCGTTAACGAAGCCATCTCCTCGCCGAGGAGTCGGGATCGGAAGAAGCGTCACGGGTAACGTTGTGGATATACACTCGGGAATTCGAGCCACCGCCGCCGCCGCCTATACGGAGCGATGCGTCAATGCGTGTAGCTATCCTCGATCGGTTCGCGCCGCGGCATTCCTCTACGGTTTCTCTTCTCTCCTCTCCTCCTATACCGTCGCCGTTCGCCGACCGATTTTTCGCGATCGCCGCGTTCCTGCCGCAGGCCGGGCGTTTCTCCGCGGGTTTTTCGGCTTTTTAGGATACACTGTGACGAGCGGTGATCTTTAAGGTAATGTGCTTATGGCGTTTTGCTGTGGATTTCTGTATAGTGAGTTCTGGAACTATAGGTTTTTTTTTTGAGTGACCAGTGAGAAGTGCCAGCTTGTATCTCGTTGTGGTTTAGAATTGAGAATGTAGGATTAACAGTGTGCAACTAGGTTTTTTAAGGGGATTAATTATTCAGCTTTAGTGTCCTGGTTTACATCCTAGTGCGTTATACAACTATGCGCTTTTTATGTGGCTCGTGAGAAGCGCTGCAATGTTTCATTAGGATTAACCGTAATTTAATCGCTTCTGGGATTCTTCTATACATTAAATAGTTAATTAACATTGTATACATTATTTTTTTTTTAATTTTATTTTTTTACTTCTACATTTCATTTAATTATATATTTTTTATAAACAGTTTAATCTTGTCCAAAACATAATAAGAAATCTTGTTTTACTTTTTTACATGTACTTCGTACGAATTTTAAGTAGTTTTGTCTTTATATAAAAATTTTATTATTTTTATTCCTTTACATTTCTTAATTTAATTTATAAAATATTATGTGATTACTTATTATTAATATTTTTAGCTGAGAATATTAAATAATAATTAAAATTTATTCAAACTGAGAGACGATTGTTTGAAAAAATTAAAATACTGTAAGTACCATTGACCTGAGTGGGTAAATAAAAAAAAATTACTGAACTTAATAGAAAACTTTAGAATAATTTCCAATCCGCCTTGAAAAATGTACAAACTGCCTTATAAAATTTCCTATATAGTGTAGTAATTTTTCCGATATTTTCAGTTTGTGGCAGCTTCAGTATCCAAAATTGTAATTTTACCAAAGATTCTTCCCTTAGTGTATTAAAGATCCTAGGAATGTAATAGGAAAATACAAATAACGTAATTTATATTATTCAAGAAAGAATGTAAGAGAGAGAGAGAGGGAGAGAGAGAGGGGGGGGGGAGAATACATACAATCTTATAGAAACCTTATAAGACTGAATTCCCATGCCTGTATCAATTTTACATTTTCTACTTGTTGCAAAGAGTCTCATATCTTTTTAAATACAGCAGATATCTAATATTTTTTTACTCGATTTACTTCTTTATTTTCTACTAAATTTACTAAAACATATCTAAACAATAGAGTCCAGATCAAGTTATGAATTTACTTTTGCACTGCATGTTTATGCAAATGTAACACGTCATCGAATATCATATGTTTTCAAACATAAAGTAGTGTTATGTTTCTAAAATTGAATAGAATATAGCGACCATCACATTTTCTCTATTTGTTCTGATTATAAATTTGACAAATAAATATCCCATCTTCTAGAATTTAAAAAAAGTGAGATATAACATTGTTTTTTTAATACATCTATCAAACGCGTTGAAATTAGAATAGTTTTGAGGAATAAGGCTGATCTTTTATATGTAAAAGACTTTCGATTCAGGACGGTACCGCTAGACTCCTTATTTATTACAAGTGTTTAAAGGTACTGATTCTATTATTGGTTACTTGTGCCAAAATGTGTTAGATTCTGCCACATTTTAAGTAATGTTAAAAATTTTGCATATTTAAAAAAATAGATACTAATACATTACGTGATTGTAGAGTGTTAGGGATTTGGTTTTTACTAGAGGAAATTTTATTGCCCGTGTATAGCGAGGGTGACAGTCACTCGACTTGAGATCAACAAGGTACATGTGTTACGATATTTTTCTATTTTAAGTACGAAAAGTGCAATTTTAGGCACACGAAGCGTGCGCAAACTGTCACTTTGCTTACGCGGTGTAGAAATAGTCATTTTCGATACTAGTGCGGAAAAGTGATTTAAACCCACGTGGAAGTTACCGAATAATATTTTTTGTGACTATGTGTAGAGATAACTTGATTTAGCATGTTTTTTATTGAAATGTGCGTAAAATCCAGCTTTGCCCACAGTTAAGAAGTTTTAACATGACTTTTTTACGCAACTACTATCTTCAATAAGTTAGTGCAGTGCAAAAGTATTTTCAGAAATTATCTATAAATTTAATACAGCTTAGTACACATGTTATTTCCAAAAGTTTTTTATGATCATATTATTTAAACCATAGCTTGCCGATTTTATATGATTGTAGTATGAACATAAATGTATACTATTAGTTAATTATTTATTTAATTAATTAATATTTTTTCTACTGGTCTCAAAATTTTATCCCTCCCATTTTCACATAAAAAGGGTATTCCACTTTTGCATCATCGCTCTTTTTTAGAAATAAACTCAAAATTTTAAACTTAGAAAGTGTATTCAACTCATGTTAGGCTATATATACCGAGTCACTTCATACATTACAAAACTGGATTTCGTATGTATTACAGGATCACCTTGGAAAGTTGGCATAATGCCGAGCCCCAAGATGTCAGTAATTGGGGACTCGGTGAGGTTGGTCCCGGCCGGAAGCCCAGCTGTTTTTGAGCTTTCAGCCCTCGGCTTTAGCAATAATGAAATCCAAGTACAAATATTGAGTAAGTATTTCACTGCAACACTTATCATGCATAATAAAAACAATTGAGTGTTTATAATCTCGAATTTATTTTTCATATAGACTAAGATTTTGATAAATTTAGATTTTTAAAAGTATTAAATTTCAAGATTTCAAAATTCTATTTATTAATATAAAAAAATATTAAAAATTTGCATTAAACATTACAGCACCCTCGAAGCGTCAGATCGGCGCGAGAATCGAGGAAGAGCCGAGTCGGCAGGGCGAATTCCGGGTATCGTTTACACCCCAGGAAGTTGGTAGCCACCTCGTCGAGGTGAGCATAGCCGGACAAAAACTTCCGGCCGGACCACTTGTCGCCAAGGTCTACAATAGCAGTCTGATCCAGGTGACCGAGGTACCGAGCGCTGTTGTTGGACATGCCTGTCAATTTCGAGGTGAGTGCAGATTTCAAACTTTGAATACGTGATAGATAATATATATTAGGACACTAAAAAGTAATAGTTATTACATTTTTTAATTATATTTGACAGTTTTAAGTGGATTATGAGAGTATTATATTTTTTTATCCAATTATTTGTATTGATAAAAACATCTTCATATTTTTTTTTGATGGCTATAGATAAACATTGCAATGTATTTCTTTTACATTAAAAATTTAATATTATCTTAATTTTGTATATTCCCATGCTCGCTTGGACATTTTTGAACAGTAATACATTTCCATTCAAACTCAAAGTCCGTTAAAATTCAATTAAAACCAAAAACAAAATTCCTAACGTTTTTTATTTTGCTCAACAGTGGACGCAAGTGCCGCGGGCGAAGGCCAGCTAGAAATCTCCATAAACGAGGGCGAGGTGCCGAACCACGTGCAGGTCGTAGGTGGCGGCCGCTGCCTCGTGTCGTTCACGCCCGAGGCAGCCAAGCCACACTACATCGACATAAAATTCAATGGCGAGCCGGTTCCCGGCTGTCCATTCGTCTGTCTCGTCTCGGACACGAGCCGCGTCAGCCTGAACCTTTCGCACCTCGAACTCCTGCCCGTCTCGGAGCCCGCGAGCTTCCGCATGGCCGTCGACGGCAGCGGCAGTGCCGAGCTTGCCGTCTCTGTGCGCGGGCCTTCGAACGAGTTGCCCGTCAAGGTGACCGGCGACATCCACACCGGATTCACCGCCGAGTTCACGCCCCGCGAGGTTGGCGTGCACGCCGTCAACGTCGAGTACAACGGCCATCCAGTCAACGGCACGCCATTCCTCGCCAAGGCCTTCGACGCTGAGCGCGTGGTCATCGGGCCCGTCGGCAAGGCGAGCGTCGGTCAAGCTCAACACTTCAGTGTTGACGCCAGTCAGGCCGGCGAGGGCAACTTAGAGATCACGATAGCGGCCCGCGGCCAGAATATACCCACTCAGGTCACACCTCAGGGCAACGCGCGCTTCTCCGTCGGCTTCGTGCCGTTCGAAGCCTGCGAGCACCTCATCAACATCGCCTTCAACAAACGCACGGTGCCGGGTTGCCCGATTGTTGCGCGCGTTGCCCCGGATACTCACGTGACCGTGAGTGGCCAGGCACTGAGCAGCGCTCCCCTCGGTCGACAGAGCGCCCTCACACTCAGCAATGTTGCCGGTAGTTTGGAGGATCTGGAGGTTAACGTTGAAGGTTCGTCGGCAAATTTGATCTCTTGATGGACACTACATAGTTGCACTTATTTGTATTTGTCTTTAACCTGTTCTATCTGATCTTTTATGTGTCACTATTTTTATAAATATGGATTTTTATGTTTACGTGTTAATATCCTGAATGTTACACACGTTTCCTCTCGGACATCCCTGGCCTTCAGAGCAATCTCTCTATTTGTTGCAGGTCGGCCAGCTTTCAGACTACGACATTACTAGACACCTCTTGAACAATCTCATCCTTCATTATCCTAACCATATTAATCACGCAGTCTAACGGATGCACATGAACGAATTTTAAGCGGTGATGGGTATGGGCTACTTTCTATATTAAGTTAGATTTGTACAATACACTAATGATCGGTTCCGAATTTTGTGCATGCTCGAACTAATTGCGTCTTTGCAACTTGTTAAGCCTTGATAACTTATTTTAACTATTTAGAAATCTGAGTTTCAAAGCCATAATTGTACTTAATATTTCCTTGTAATTTGGTGAACTGCCTTATTATTTTTCAATTAAGGTGCTGATTGTTTCTGGTGCTCCGCATGTTATTGTTGATAAACTTTAGTTTACTTGCATTCCAAAATGTGCATCACTTCTATACTCTAATACGCATAACTCTTGGGGGTAAATACCTTAATAAATTATGTGCCACTAAAATCTGTTATTAAAATAATTAACTGTAATTTTCAAATCATTTTTACTTTGTAATTAATAATAGTAGTATAATATTTCATAAGCGAAAATAAGTGCTTCGTAAAAGAAATTAGCTGGAATTTCTCAAGATCCGTTCTTGTATGGAAGGAAGACTTGCAAACTTTAAAGAAACAGTACTTGCATACAAGAACATTGATCTTGATTCGAAAGAAAAAAATTAACGCTTACATCGACTCATAACGATTCGCTTGGTCGTACATACATTGCTTATTATTACCGGGACGGAAAACAATATCTTCAAGAATGCAATTTGAAGAATTTGACGGGAAGAGAGCACTATTGTACGAGTTAATCAGCTCCCCCATTAATTCCTGCTGAACTCAAAATAACTCAATTAATAACGGTATTCCCGTACGAGTTGATCGGTTTAATTTAAAACAACTAACAACCGGCGGACTTGATAGGACCCAACGGACAGGCTGTACCTGCTCAAGTCACCGATAACAAAGATACGACTTGCACGGTGGCATTTACGCCCCGACTTGTTGGTGAACACCGGATCTCGGTTAGCCATCGGAACCTACCAGTCCTCGGTAGCCCCTTCAGTTGTAAAGTCTACGATGTCGCTGCCATCAAAGTTAAAGATGCCAAAAAAGGAGTTATCGGCCTACCCGTCACCTTTCTCGGTAAGCTTATAACGTGACTATTTGCACAACTTGAATTCCATGTTTAAAAAAAGAACAAATTTATATTAATTTGATCTTTAATAAAGTGGAAACGAGTCAAGCTGGACCGGGAAACTTGGAAGTAACAGTAAATGGTGGTCGAGTACCAACTTCAGCCCAAGCTCAAGGACCTCATACATATGCCATTTCGTTCACACCACGCGAGCCTACCGTCCATACGGTTGACTTGCGCTTCAATGGAGAAGACGTGCCTGGCAGTCCTTTTACTTGTCAGGTATTTTATTATTGATATGCGAAATTCGTATTTATATTTTCAATTATTAATTATTTAATGTTACTATTAGGTCACCGACACTGCAAAAGTTATCATCACTGAAGCTCTGGAGAAGGTATCAGTTAATAGAGTTGCCAGCTTTGTCATCGAAGCTGATTCCCTGCCAACCGTTGACGTCCTAGCACCTACGAGAGAAAGTTTGCCAGTCGAAATAGATAAAACTGGACCTGGCTCCTATACTGCTGGTTTCACACCCAAAGATGTTGGTAAGTCTATGTCGAACTAAATTATTATAATAATAATACTATTAGCAAAATATTCCTCTCTCCTAACGTCTCCCGGATAAACTTTATTATGTGTATTAATTATATAATAATTAATTTATTTCAACATATACACGGAATAAATCCTTTTAAATTTATTAATACGATAATTGTATTTTTACACATGATTTTAAAGATATATTTCGAATATTATACTAATTAATAAAGTTGGTTCGTATTGGCAAATTAATGTTTAAACCATCGTTTAAAAAGAAATGTTTTAAAAAAGGATTTTTTTATATCAAATTTAACCATGTATTCAATAAGAACCATTATCAACATTTTTGAAACTTTATAGTATACAAAAAACTTTAATCACTTTCACTTTAATAATAACGAGCACTGGCTTTGAAAATTTAAACATCTAGATATAGTAGTAAAAATACGTTAGATCCCATGTATATGTCATGAAAACGTCACTGATTCGACAGCAAAATCAATAAATATGAATCTGTAAAATAAAACGTTATAAAACATAAAAAACGGTAAAACTTGTAGAAACATATAAAAAACGTTCATGTAAAAAGGTGCCCTTCGTCCGTCCATACAAAGTGAACATATCGCAAGTTCATTTTTCCTTTTTCAATTATGAAGCTTTTTGATGTAATAAAGGATCTTTAAAATCGAATATAAAATCTAAACAAAAAATAACATTTTCAGGTGATCACAGTGTTCAAGTTAAATTGAACGGTAATCATGTCCAGGGGAGTCCTTTTCTTGTCAAAGCTTACAATGCCAATCAAGTCAAGGTCACCGATATCAATAGCGGTGTTGTAGGGAAACCTGTTTTCTTTAGCAGTGAGTATTCAATTAATAACAAATAAAGTAAAAATTGATCTGTATTAATATATCTTCAAATTTACTTTTAGTCAATGCTGGACAAGCTGGAGCTGGAAATCTTGAGATTATTGTTGCGGTCAATGGTAAAAATGTACCCAATTTCGTGCAGAGTGAAGGAAACGCGAAATTCCGCGTTAACTTTAAGCCACAGGAAGCCGCGATGCACAGCCTTAGCGTGCGCTTTAACGGTGAGCCCGTTCCAGGCTCACCATTTACCTGCCAAGTGCTCGGCCAAGGTCAAGCTCTGATATCTGGCCATAACTTAAAAATGGCAGCTGTGAAGCAGCCCATAAGCTTTACGGTCGATCCGCAAACGACGTCCAGCAAGTGTGATGTTATAGTTACACCACCCTCAAACATTGCTCTGCCAATCACGATTGAGCCTCTTGAAAATAAGTACAAAATCACGTTTACTCCTACGGAGGTTGGGAGGCACAACGTCAGTATATTCGTTGATTCTGAACCAATAAAAGGCTCTCCTTTTGCATGTAACGTTTATGATGTTACTAAGGTGGGTACAATTATGTACAATAATGTTTTAAGGTTATTTAAAAATGATATGAATATTTCTCTATTAAAAAATTCGAAATTCCACATCGTTATTCGACAAGTTTTTAAATTTACTTCATCCTAGTATTCAAACAAATATATGTATCTATATCGGATCAATTTTTAAACTCAGTATTAAAAAAATAATGAAATTTCTAAATCCAATATACAAAAATCATTGTTAAGAAAATTATGTAAATTTCGTATGCACTATCACGTGTGGTATGATAACATTAAGTATCGGAAAATGTAAGCACAATTATGTGTATGCAAATAATCTATACGAAATTCAAATTTTCTTAAGTTTGCCAATTACTTCTTTAATACTCAGAATATCATAACGTATAGTTTAGTTTTTTTGATATTGTGACTTTTTTCCGAAAAACTTTTTTGTAATAAGTTTCTTCTGCGCCGCAATGTAAAATTCCCAAAAATTTTGAATATTTACCATTCATTTTGGTAAAATCAGAGAAAATTTGGCAAAAAGCGGTTCATGGTTTAAAAATTGGCCTAATTTTTAGCACGGTTTGTTTATGATTCAAGATATTCACTATTTTAGTCAAATAATTTTCTGAATAAGTGCTTAATTAAAAAGCTTTTTTTACACATTAATTATAATTACAGGTTAAAAAAAATAATAAGATGAAATCTTAGAACAAACAAATAACGACGTCCATAAATCACAAAACGACTTACAAGCATGGTTCAGAGAAAATGGTTACAACGAGGCTTTAGAGATCAATTTCTGACATCTAAAAATGAAATCTCACATTTCTATCAAATTGGCCCTTCTTTCTTATTTATAAGTTAGCTAATCTCAAGTTTACTTTGTTTTCTTGAAAAATGTTATCTCCTTTTTTGACTTCAACATTCTAAATAAAAACCTTCAATTTCTTATTTAGTTCTTTAAAAAATGTTAATTTATGTAAATGAAATATTTAGAACGTTATAGCCAATAAAAGAAACATCATTTTTTAAGAAAATAACATATATTTGAGATTGAATATCTTTTACCGTAGAAAGAAAGGCTCATATAGTGGAATTATGGGGTTTGGATTTTATTTTTAAGCGCCAGAAACCATCCTTATAGCCTCGTTGAAATTCCTTTCCCGCACACTCTGATCCCTCCTTGTTAGATTTAGACTTTCACTTTTACACACATATATGCACGAACTCATGCAGGTTCGCAAATAGTTTTTCTATGATTTTGAAAATTTTAAGTTTTATTTTCTATCTAATCTTAGTATTATTTCTAAGACACAAGCTAAAATTAAAAAAAAATTTTCATTAGCTACATCAGAATATCTAAAATAGGCATATATCTGATTCCTATATTTCAAAATTAAATTTTCATTTTTAAGTAGTTATAATTGTTTTCTTTTTTTAGGTACATGTTTCAGGATTAAGTGAGGCATTATTGGGCCAAGCAACCACTTTTACTGTCGATGCTGCCCAAGCAGGAGAAGGTACTTTAGAGTTGGTTGTAAGCACCGAAAACAATACTGTAAAGGCTGAAGTAGTAGCGT
>JAPYZA010004902.1:0-24313 GCA_030522685.1 Eupelmus azureus | reverse complement strand
CTTTTAATTTCTCAGTTTTACTCTCATTTTCTCCCGTAATCTGTCTCTTCAAAAATCGATAAATACTTGAATTGCGACGTAAGACTTGTTTCTGTGTTCTCCAGACGTTTAAACTTAATGTAATTTGCACGGCTTACGCCAAGTGAGGGCCCGTGTTTAGATCAAGACATGGCATTGTTGTGCATTCTTATCGCCAGAAATCCGCGATTAATCTCTCGCGACTCTCTCTCTCTTTCTCTCTCTTCCTATTTCTCTCTCTCTCTCTCTCTCTCTCTCTCTCTTTCTCTCTCTCTCTTTCTCTCTCTTTTATTTCTCATTATCTCTCTGCCCCGCTTCGTGTTTCCGATCGTCTAATTTCCGGCTTATATTTTAAAGATTAATTACGCTGCGCGCGACAGATCGAGTGTCAGTGGCTCAAGCGACACCCGACTTCATCTTTTTCTCATTTATTCTTGGCTTGATTTTCCGTTCACGAATGGGTGATTTTTTCAGGTCACAATCAAGCCTCGGTTTCCCTTGCTTCTTCTAATTTTTTGTGCCTCCTCGGTCTACATAAAATATGCATTTTTCGCTTCTTGGATCCCTTTCGTTTTGTATATAAATGGGGAATTTTTGATGAATTTTTTGTGAATCGAAAACGGAAATAATATTATAGCAGTGTCCGACGCTTGCATTAATTTCGTAAATATTTTACAAAAAACGTGTGAAAAATAAGTCGTACTGATAAATAGTTAATAACAAAAGTATATTCTAATATCTGATACACCAATGTGAGTAAAAATTCGCATAATCATATATGTATTAACTTTCAAAAATAATTGTAAAGTACTTAAAAAATCTAAATTATTGATAAAAATATTCTTATCCCGTTAAAATAAAGTCTTGAAAAAAAGCAATCCAAAAATGCACTTACAAAGTTATATAAAAACGTTATCAATCATTCCAGTCCTCCTAGCATACAGAAAAAAGCGCGAATCCCGTCGCTATCAATTATGAACTATCCGCGGACGCAACCTTTGAAAAATAATTTATGATGCGCGCAAATCGATGGAAGCAAGCTAGTGGCAAAAATTATTCAATTACAGCGCTATTTCGGCGGCGTCTGAAAAAAGCCGAATATAATACCGCGGCGTCGAAAAAATTTCGTCTGCCAAATCGCCGAGGCGCGACTCTGCCCGATAATGCCGCCATCCATCACTCATCGGCTAATATTTTGAAGCTCCTCCGCTTTCTTAAATTTCGATCCTGCCCTCTCTATATAAAAACCCTTCTCAAATTACGTTTATCGAATCGTTCCCCGCAACTGCAAATTAGAGAAGGACAGAAATCTCGCCGCGGGACATCGGGAAGGACAGTTGATAGAGTTCCCCTCGCGCGATTACGATCTAGGCATTCTCGGTGGCCCAAATTCGCTTTCCCATCGACGGGCCTGACATATATATACACACACACGTGACGTTTTCGCGCACGACCTCATTTTTCTCTCTGGCGAGAAAAATAGCTCTTCTCTCTCTCTCTCTCGCTCGCTCGCGTTTCGATCAGACTTATCGGTCCAGTGAAAATTCCGTCGTGCACTTTGTTTTCACCTCCTTCCCTCTCCCATCTCTTTTTCTCGTCTCCTTATTTTCCTTTCCCTTGTGATTTTGAGATTCTTCCGCGTTATACGAAGCTTGCTCTTTTTTTAATCCGCCGCATCTCCTTTGTTTCTGCTCTAGATTTTTGCCTTTCCCCTTAGTAGCAGCTATCATACATTATCTTAAATTTGCCGGCTACCTCCGGCTTTATCGCGCGCGCTCATCTCATTCTGGATTCATAAGATCTCCGGCTCTTATTTTCCCGAGCTCTCGAGTGCGCGCTCTACTACACATCACGACTGGTTTATTCATCGCTTGGCTGAGAACTTTGGATAAGTTTGCCCGCCCGGCTGAGCACGAGAGTCCGGCTTGCGGAATTTAATTCCGCCTGGGCTTCCTTAGATCCAAGCCTTTATTTCTCCCCCTCTATCAGCGCGGAGGAATCTGAGCAATCATATCTAAGTTTTCAACGAGATTTCGATTCTTATTCCGACTAGCGGAAAGCATTGTAAGAAGCGCGGTGATACGATTCCTCGTCGTCTAGATTAAGGAACTTGTCCGGGTTAATTTGAATAAAAAACGTGTTTTTTTCTAAGATTCTGAAAGGATAAAGTCATCGTTACAGTAATGCCAATAGTTCACTTTTTCAAAAAAAGAAACTGGCGGTCATTCTACCACGGTCAGGACGTTAAATCAATCGGAATCGAAGCTCGCGCCGCGGCGCAAGAACCATTCGAAAACAAATCCGCTCTAACAACTTTTCCGCTTATTTCTTACAATTTGCTGAATCGAAAGGTCCGCGGAGATATATAAGAGGCGAGAGGGAGAGAAAAAGACGGAGAAAATCAAAAAAGAGCACAAGAGCGAGGAGAGATCTCGGTAAAGGATTCCCGACACTTTACCATTTTCCCGCTCGCTGCCATTGTCTCTCTTTCCGAGAGCAGTCGATCTAGGACCTCCGTCCATTCATCCTCCGAGCTTTCTTCTGTCTTACTTTTTTCTTCATCTCTCGCACCGTTTTATCTCTTTTCCAAGCTCCTTCTCTTTTCGTCTGTATATCCACTATCTCGCTCTCTCATTGTATTATTTCCTATATATTTACTAAAAGCGCAACGAATTGCGTTTTCGATTTCGGCTGAGATTTTGCCGGCCGATACAGTGAAAATCGGGTTAAATGATCGCACCTTGAAAGCAGCGAGGTACGCATAATTAATCTCTCTTGGGTAAGGAAGCAATTCGATGGATGTGAAACAGTGCGATGTGGCTTTGACTCTCGATCTATCGTCGATCTTGATGTCTGAGGGGGGCATAAAGTGCGAGATTGTTGATGTAACGATGGGATCGATTGGCGGGAAGCTGATTTTAGATTAATCGCTTGAAACCTCTACGCAGTTAAAAATTGGATTATTTTACACAAAATTTACATACAAATTCGTAACAATATTTTCTATAAAATATTTATAAAATTTGAAGAGAAAATTAAATTTTATATTTATACAAAAATTACGTAAAAAATAAGTAAGTTATAAATTTTGTTTTTTTTTAATATATGATGTATTTAGTATTAATTATTAATTCGTTATTTATTATAATGTATTAATTAATATTGAAATTTTTTAAATTCTCAGTATTTTTTAAAAAACAGTTGTTAATACTTTTTTTATATTTTTAATTAAGTAACTTGGACTCCATATAAAAATTACATGTCTTATGTAAAACTACACAAAGATGTTAACGTTTGCCCTAATTACTGCTTATACTACGGAATTTGAAAAATAAAAATAAAGAAACAGTATGTTATTTATCGTTTTAAATTATAATCTAAAAGAGTATTAAAATTAGATAAAAGAATCATTTGAATAATTAATAAACAATATATGATTAGTTAAATTCAAACTGTAATGAAATAAAAGTTATACCACGTAAGATTAATCAAATAAAAGACTATAACGCAGTTTTCATCACGGTATTAATATGAACGGTGTAATCACGTCGTATCATTCAATAAACTTTACCGCTCATAAATATATTATTTATGAACCGTATGCAGCAGAGTACATTTTGATCGAGCTCTCTTAAATTTAATGTAGCATGCTAGTCGGGCACAATAAAATTATGCTCGATATCCTTTCGCGAATAGAAACACAATAAAAAAAGAAAAAGAAAAAAAGACGAAACATATATACACATACAGTCGCTCAGGCATACACTCGGGTCCATCTGATCAGAATTTGCAGAGCGGAAGTGAACGGTAGAATTGCGACGCGATGCTATTCATAATAGTCCAGCAGTCGATATCGTCCAGTGGGTACGTGCATAGAAAGAAAAAAATTTGCCACGCGGATGTTCACAACATTTCACTTAATGCACCTCTCCTTTGTATCGTTTTCTATATATGCACTAGCGTCTGATCGATATTTTCAACTGCAGAAGCATATCGAAAAGCCTCGCCTCGTTGTAATGCAGACAAAGTAAAAGAATCAACAAAACAATCGTCAAGCTTATTTTTCTCATCATTATCATAGTCATTATGCTTGTTTTCGTCTCTTTCTCGTAAAATTTATTTTCTTTTTTTGGGGGGGAACGATACAGATACCCTCCGTTATGCTTGAACTGCAGAAGCCGGGACAGTCGGCCGCGACGAGCGAGGCTCCGGGGATTGCCGCCCGCTACAGCTCTGCCAACACAACAACAACACACCGCTCACGATTCTAATTTCTAAGTACTGGACGGGGTGGTTTTTTTTTATTGGCTGGAATGGATACTTAAGAGACAATGGAACGAGCTGCTTATTCATATTCTAATCATCTTTGACCGTGAAAAAATGTAGTAGGCACTACGCGCTATTTTTTTGAGGCAAAGTGTAGAAAGTAAAAGAATTTCGGCATTGATTGAGTCAGAGAAGGAATTGCGGAGGTGGCCTTTATGAATGTTCAGGTTTTTTATCTGTTATATGTAAGTTATATGTGACTCTGGTTTATTGAAATTAGATAAAATACTTCATTAAGTAGAAACGATCAATAATGGTGACGTTCAGTATGCGTATGTCTGGAAATTTATAAAAAGAAGTTCTATGCAATATTTAAGATTTTGTGTAAATTTAGAACACTTTAATTTAGCTCTTACGTCACTTAGCTTGGTTTTTTTTCTAAATAATGTATTGATTCTAAATTTAAATATCCTATTACCTATGAAGTTTTTTAATCAAATTTCTTTTGTGAAATGTATTTTACTAAAAATATCCTTACTAATCGTTACTATAATTATTATGCCTGCTTAACATTTCATACCCCGCTGTATGATTTTCCCTCCCGTATACAACCGAAATGAGTTAATGCGCCATTTGCCAGTCTTCGGGGAATAATTTCTGTACGAACGCGTCTTATACACACTTGCTGTTTCTCTTGCACGTTCTACTATGTCTCACTGTTATTACATGTTACACAATTGTCAAACTTGCGCTCGGCCTTTTTTAAATTAACATTAATTTGTACTATAATTTTTTTCTAACTAATGGTCAATTTTTATAACACGATTAAATTAAAAAATTGCACTACCTCTATAATAATAAAAAAAGAAATAAAATAAAAAGTGACATTAAGTCTAGAGTTGAAGCGCGTCGAGAAACGGATGAGTAAACAATGCGGCGTGCCGACGACGCCCCGCGCTTGAATTTCGCACGCGTTTGTACACCTGCGGCCGCTTTGTTAAGTACAGTCATATGCTCGATTCTACTTGACAGTAAAAAAGTTCTACATGAAATGTTAAACATTTATGAGTCATCAACAGAAATGTTTACGTTATTTTTATTATGTACTAAAAAAGAACATTGAGGTATTACTTAAAATTAAATTGGTAGGTTATATGCGTTTCAATCTGCGAGATTAAATTCAGAAATTAGTAATGTAAATTTATAAAAAATATATGAATAATTTTTGATGCATTTAATTCAATTATCGTGAAAAACATTCAAATTTGATTTGTTATAGTGATGAAGCCATTTCAGAACATATTTGATATCGAATATAGAAACGGCAACGTGCATAGAAAGCATCCGACAAAAGTCGCCTCAAAATTGCTATTTATTTTGTATTATTTGCTTATATTCAATAGTTTGATACAAAAATTGTACGAAAACGACGAAACGTTATAAAACATGTTTTTTCATCTATCAAAACTTTATTTTTCAATGAATTTCGAAACAGCATCTATAAATTATTCAAGCTAAGAAATGCGGATCACAGCAGCGCAGTTTTTTACGTACTACACAGATTTTATTTTCCAATCCGTATTGGATAAAAGCTGAAAAACCAAAAAAAAACACGAAGCTATATAGAAGCTAGAGCGGGATTCACGAGCTTTGCGCGAAAAGTCGGATGTCGAACCGAAACCGCGGCTACACACACTCCGAGTCTCGCTCGGTTATCTTTGATCGAGTTCGTTTTCGCGCGCGTCGGCCAAAGCGTAAACGAACGAGGAAATTTGCATAAACTAGTGTATCGGAGGCAGGGTTGGGCGGATATAGGGCCGGCTCCGATATAAGCTTTAAAAGTGCTGTACGTCACCGATCGTGGAGGGGGAGGGGCTGGCAGCTCGTAAAAATAACTCACTCGTGTCGTTGCGCCGTGGCCCTCGGAGTGGAAAAATCGAAAATCCATCTCTTTCTCGCGCATGCCTGCAGTTGCCTACCGGAAAATCGAGTTTGCGTTTTCACGTACAACGACAGGTTGAGGATGAAGATGTCAAAGTAATATTACTGAAGATATTACGTACATCGTTTGGGATACGTACGAGTAGAGATTTTATAAACTAAATGGAGAAATACTACGAAAATTTAAAGTAAAAAAATTTGGCTTTTATTTTGAAAGTTTGAGATGTAAAAATAATCAGAGTAACAGTGCAAAGATACTGATAATTATCTGAGTTTTATATTCAGATTTAAATAATTATAAGTGAAAACAAGCACAACATTAAAAAGACTCGAATACAACTGAATCCGCAAGGAATTTTTTATCGTCTTTGTTAAATTAATTGCAAAATCTTGAAGTTAATTTTTCTCCTGCCCAAAAGAAAAGCCAAAAATCCCGAACCTCCTTCAAAGGAAGAACAGGAACGGAATAAAAAATAAAAAAGAAAATTAGCCATGAAAAAAAGGTGAGTCTAGGGAGAGCTGTCGAAGTGAAGTGCATTATCAGTATGACTCACTCGGCGTTGGTCTCTGGCGTGGGCAGGTCGCCGATGGTGGTTAGCGTGAGGGTCGACCAGTAGAGCGAGCCCAGGTACTTGCGGGTGAGGGTGGCGTACTCGCCAGGCCGATACGGGTACACCCAGTCGCCATGGAAGCCCTCGGCCTCGCTGAGCAGATAGTAGAAGCAGCCGAACCAGTGGGCCAGTATCAGCAGGATGTGAATGAGGTTGAGCACGCGCCAGAGATTCGGATAGACGGTGCGCGACTCGACCATGTAATAGTAGTTGTAGACCCGGTAGACCTTGAGGAACCTCGGGAACCTGAGCATGGGATTGCTGCCGAGGTTGACCTGGAGCAGATCAAGCGGCAGCAGCGCCAGCAGGTCCAGGATGAACGATTTGGATTTGAAGTAGTGCCCGGCCAGCTTCTTGCTATTGTAGACCATGAGGCCCTGCTCGAGGTAGCCGGTGCGAAACTGCACGCCCACGTCGAGGAAGAAGACCAGGTCCGTGAAACCGTCGCAGCCGAGCCAGAGAGCCGGCGCCATTTCCTGGAGCTCCGGCATGCTCTGCCTGACGATCAGAGTCCAGAGATTGTAGAGCACGCAGCTCGACAGCAGCATGAGCCAGTAGTAGTAGAAGTTCTCGTCCGGATTGACCACGGTTTTCGGCGGCTTTTGCGGTCGGCGCGGCCTGCGCCTACGTCTGCTCGAGTTCTTCTCGTCCGACTGGTCACCCTCGCCCTCGCCTGTGTCTATCGTCTCCTGGCTCTCGGGTATCTGCCGCGTGGAGAAGCGCTTGAGGAACGAGTCCTCGCGTTTGAGTGGAGGCTTCTTCTGGATCGTCGAAATAGCAGAGGACAGCTGGACGGTTGTGCGTAGCTTCATCCACCGCTGGTTGCTCTTCGTTCTGGAAAATAGGAGAAAGCTGCTTTAGAGGATGATGGGACGAGTAACACGCGCGAGCGCTGCAGCGAGAGTTGAGCTTTAGTGGCGAAGCTCGCTTGCGTCTCTCTCTTTCTCGCTGAATCGGATACGGGATTAGAGAGTGCGCGCCTACAGTCGGTTTGTCGTAGTGAAAAAAAAGGAGATATTCGCGCAAGCTTTTTATAAGGGAGCTGATCAGTTCGTCTTGTATGAAAATTCTGATGGAAGTTTTGGTAGCGGAAATCCGCGTTCGTTTTTTCAATTGCTTATCGACTATTAAAGTGCAGATTGAATAGTGATTGATATACTTCCATCAAATATTTTCAGGAAAATAATTGTCACATTAAAAAGACACCGGGAATAGTGTTTTGAACATTAACTATACAAATGGGTAGCATTATAATTATGACTCGCAGTGTAAGAGAAAATTAGTATAGAGAGAATGGAAAAGCAGAATGAAGGACAGCATTTTTCTATACATTATATTTTAATTTGTGTATCCATTCATCTGAGTTTTACGCTTTGAATTTGTGCTCTTTTCTAGATGAACAAACAACGATTAGCTTCTAATCTAAAACAGTAATTTGAAGCACACATACATTGCATCTATGACTTCGTGAACCACATTTAATATCATCTCCTATATTAACATTTTTCATTAAAATTGTCTTGCAAAGGTTTTATTTGCATGATGCAGCAATTGCTATCAAAAAAGACCTTTGCATAAGTATTTATAAGAATTATGTATAATAAAATACTTTTATTCGATTAACTAATAGCAAGTTTTAAGTAGATTATAGTTAGCTATAGAACCAGGTGAATGAGAGATAGACAGACAACAGACAGACAGACAGACAGACCGATAGACAAAGATAGAAATAGAATCGTAGTCAATTGAACGCATCAGATCACAACTAGATCTTATCATAAGTAACTCATATTTGATTTAAATAACACATTACTGAGAGATGAACTTGTGTAATAAAAGTATTTTAAATTAAAAAGAAAGTATAAAAAATCATTACTGTTTCGTCAATGTGTAAGAATACAAGCAATGTTAAACAATAGAAGAAGTATATGTATATAATCAAAAGTTTATTGTCCTTAAATCTACCTACAATCTTTTCTCTCAACAATGATAATAATGCTAAATAAAAAGAGTTTTCATAAAATAGAAATGAAAAAGTATACACGTAAGAAGCTTTTAAATGGTTTATCATTGTTTATCCTTCATTGTTGAGGGTATTTTTCTTACTTTTTCTTGATCTATCCACATTTCCGCCCAGTGGCGATGTCCGCGATCAGACTAAGAATGGGCGGCCGCGAAAAGTACAAAAAGTTTAGACGTGCTTCTCATTTGTCTTCGTGTGACATCCTTGGAACTGCAGACGCTAGCAAGCTCGTATATATTGATTTTGGCATCTACTTTCAAGCTCTCTCGCCAATGAAAGATAACATTTCGTTTTACCTTAGCTATTTTTTGATTTATTTTCGTGATTAAATAATTTCAAAAATATTCTTTACATCAAAATAAAAAATAACTTTTATTTTATTGTTGAATGTTAAATTGTTTTATAATTAGTCAAAAAAATACGTTCGTTTATTTATTTTTTTTTTAGTTGTTTTCATTAAGTTGATAAATATAACTCTAGATAACCTAATCTCGATCCTCCGGACATAAGACTATAGTAAGTATACTTTTAATGAAATATTCGAATATCTTAATCTTAATCTTAATAATAAAAAAAAATAAATAAATAAATGTGAAATAATAAAAATAATTCTTTTATCGCCGCAAGTAATTTAAAAATTAATTATCGCATTTTAAAACCAAAATATTAAGGTATTTTTTTGTATTTTTAAAAATGTTATCAATATTATTAATAAAAGAAACTTATACTTTTTAACAACAATAGAGTCAATAACCTTAAAAAAGCAAATTACTGTAAATATAAAAAAATTTAAAACTTCTTTCTAATAGTAAAAACATTTAATTCGATTATTTCAATATTTGTATTATTATTAAATTTTCTTATTTTATTAGAATTATTGATGTAAATAAAAATAACGCCTGAACAATGAAATATAGTAAATAAAACGTCAGTTTGACTTTTTAAAGCAAATATATTGCTATTTATTTTGTTATGGTGTTTAAAATTATAATGTAAAAAATGAACAATTATTCCAACTTCATAAAAAATAATAAAAGAAAAAACACAATGTGAATAAATCGAAACATAAAATTTTCTTTATTTTGAGAAAAAAGTAACTTCATTTTGAAGTTGAATAATAGGAAAGTTAAAGTAGTTCGGATCGTTTTTGTTGTAGACCGATTCTATCTGAAATCGAGCTGACTGCTCTTATATGTTCGTATGACTTCAGAAATTGTAGTATATTATTCTACTCGTAAAATAAGCATGCACGTTTATGAAATTACTCATCAATTTTGAATTTTCAACAATCGAAAACTTATTTTCCTAACCATTTTATTTCGTCTTTTTATTAACATTTTGAAATAATAACTATAAACCATTCGATAGCGTAAGTGGTATTCTGACGATCTTGTGCTTTTTTTAAATCCCAAAAATGATGTTGCACTTTTCATAAACAATAAAAAATACATTTTTATCAAAAAAACCTTTTTATTGATTCAAAAATATTTAATTTTTATTGTATGGTACATATACCATTTTTTGTTTTATTGTTTCTCAAGAAATATAAAAAAACAACAAAAGTATCATCGTTCTATTGGCTCTCAAGAAATATAAAAAAAACAACATATGACCTTTCATTTTATAATGTTTTGAATTGTTATTATTTCTAACGTTACTATAGGTATTCTTTTTAAAGATATTTTATGTTGATATAACAACAATTTTTAAACGCTTCTCCCAAATTTTTAAGCAATTTATTGCAGAAGCCTTGAGTCAAATCATCATTTGATCTATCAATTGAATCATTGAATGCTTCTAACAATTTACAGCAAGTTGCAAATGAAAATAAAGATACTAATTCTGATTTCTTCCTAAAAATGCATCTTCGTATAAATATATCAATATAGCTATTTTCCTTTTAAGTGGTTAACACTAACCATAGAAATAGGGATTAAGAATCACGAATCGTGTTCTTCAGCATCATCAGAATCAGAATCGTCTGAATTAATCTTATCAACAATTTTCGTTGCTTCAATTTTTCCAATACGTAACGATTAAAACATACGTCATTTTATTGCAAAGCCTTTGCTAAATTTTATAATTTCTTAAATTGAGTAATTGTCTCGTACGCAATACTTTCGTGTTCTCCAAAACCAATATGAGCCCTTCCATCGTTTTGCTGAATAACATTTGCTCACGATAGAAGATAAACCTTCGTATATCTATTTAATAACAGTACTAAAGGCGTATAATGACTAAATTTTTAGCCATTTTTTCCTGTAAGCTGAAAGAATTAAAATTATGTGCACGAAAAAAAAGACAAGATTTAGCCACCTAGCGGAGAATTCAAATGCTTTAATGTAAATTCTCTATTCGGTGGGTAAAACTCATGTACAAATACGTC
Organism: Eupelmus azureus; assembly: GCA_030522685.1. NCBI lineage: Eukaryota > Metazoa > Arthropoda > Insecta > Hymenoptera > Eupelmidae > Eupelmus > Eupelmus azureus. Next base: position 13,068 of record JAPYZA010004902.1, on the reverse strand, counting down.
CGAACACATATATGCATGCAATGCATACATTCATGCCATATCTATCGTTCTGACACGTATGTACATTTGTTGAACGTATGTAAAACAATTATTATTTTCTTTTCTATTTTTATATCTTTTAAGAAACAAAAAACTCAAGATACCATATACTGAAATACGTATTGAAGTTAGCTGCTCACAAAAAAAGCATAGGATTAGAAGAATATCACTCACACTAATGAATATTTATAGAATTACTCTAAAATGTCAATATAAAGACGAAATAAGTATTCGATTTTTGAGAATCTGAAAATAATGAATCATTTTTATAATATACTGCAATTTAACATAATTCGGAGATATAGGTGCAGTCGGTCATCTTGATTTGAAATAGGATCGATCTGTAATAAAAGCAGTAACTGATATTGTATTTAGTAGAATATCCAAAATTATTTTTCTTTACTATTAGTTTATATTAATACATGTTTCCAGTTTGATTAGTCGATGATTACCTATTTATTTTATTAAACATTACCAGAAAGTCAAAGAAACGAATTTATTCAGCAGTATAAAAACTGAAATCACGCAACTATTCTAAAAAATACAGAAACACACTATTTTACTTTTTCCTCCCTTTTTTTTAACTTTTGAACATAATTTTTTTTTAAAACTAGCGTTATTTTTAATTTGCTAATAATAAAAATACGATATATATCGTTTAAAATGAGAATGTTTTTATTTATATTTATAAGGTAGATCTATAAAAAAAATGTACACTTTTTAAGTTGTTTCTATTACAAAATTCGTTTGTACTTTTGATTCATTTATACTATAGTTGTATAGTATATCAGATTTGATAAAATTTAGAACCCAATCCATATTTATTCTTATAAGTGGAATCTATTATTTTAAATATTGAATTAAAAAATTTATATTTCAATGTTTACTATGTATACTAAAATATCTTTAAGTCGATCCATTCAAATAAAATTTTGAAATATCTTTAGGGAATAAATAGTAGTTGTATACATGTGCAAAATTTTTTCAATTGAATGTCCACTATCTCATTATTATTTTTAAGATTAAGATTCGTAAAAATTCAATATGATATTGACTTTTCTCTGCTATTTAATACTTTTAAATTTAAATTGCTTTCTAGCTTGAAATATTTAGTAAATGTATAAACTAAATAAATTATATTGCTTATAATATGCTTTCTGCAGTACAGTTCATTTGATACATGTACTGTAATGTATTTTTTAGAATACCTGAGTAATCGAGTTTGAATGAATCAACTTAAATTTTTTATAAACTACAGATTTGGATTACAAAATACAATAAAATTAATACTTGAACTTAGAATCAAGTTTTAAATACATAAAACACATATATAACCATTGAATTCGCAATCTCGCTAGTTTTGGCATAATTTAATCTAGGTTATCATCGATCTATACAATAACTCAAAATGAGTAAAAAATTTAGATAAAATTTTAGTCAAACAAAAATATCAGTAGATCATAGAGTATAACACAGGATCATAACAATGGTGACTTCATCAACTATATAAAGAAAAAAGTTCCTCTCATCATACAACTATGACACGTAGAAGATTTAGATATACGATGAATACAGTAACTGCTCTACCATATAGCTAGAGAAAAAGGTAACACATATAATATATAATAAAAATAAAACAAAAAAAAGTATCTAGGTATATATAATAAAAGAAGTTCGAGCAACGGATGTGCGAGAGTAGTCGCGAATGAGAATAGTCCACACACATCGGAGAAAGAGAGAGAGAGAAAAAAAGACGATTGCCGGAAGACTGGGCGAGATATTTAGTTTCTTTCCTGGGCGGGTACCTCTTGATCTTGCGCAGGGAGGAATAGAGCGCCATGACCGCACGGACGTTGCTCCACTTTTGCGAGCCCCGAGTGCTACGTGGCCTCCTCGCGGCGGCAGGTATATCCGCGGAGTCGCCGCACGCGCTGTCCAGGGAATTCGAGGTCGTCGAGGTGGTGGGGAAGCCACCGATGGCGCCGTCGAAGCTGCTGCCACCGCCGAGGCTACTGCCGGCTCCGCCGAAGCTACTGCCGGCCCCGCCGAAGCTACTGCCAGCCCCGCCGAAGCCACTGCCGCCGCTGAAGGACTTGTTCAGGCTTACGGCGCGCCGGTAGGCAGCCGTCGGCATCGTCGACCTGCGGAGAACACCCATGGAGGATCCTATTTTTCTTTTCTCTCTCTCGAGCGCGAGCTTTTTTTGTGCTATTTGTTCGTTGGTACAACTATAGCCTCTTTCGTTCGATCTCTCTCTTTTTCTCGCTCTTTCATTATAGCTTCATTTTCTTTAGTTCATTCTGGTCATTATTTTCGTTTTAGCGCTGCATTGCTTATTTCTGCTTTCTGTCCGTCTGTCGACATCTCTCTTTCTCTCTTTCGCAACAATTGCATTGCCTGATTGATGAATTATACTTACAACCTTTTCAATTTTCATGATGCAGTTATTAGATTTGCTTTTGAGTGAGAGACTGATTGGTATATGTCTTACCTTCTAGTAGTAATAATTTATGTTTTTTAAAAATAAGAAAATACTTCATTGCTATTGTAAACATCTGACCCTATAATTGTAAACCGCTATGGTAGCGTGATCCATCTAATTCCAATTTGCAAGGAATAAACTATACATCTTTCAAAATCAAATTATGGAAATAAAAAATTATTTATTTTAAAGTTTAAATTTTAAATCTAAACTTTTCAATAAACATTTTATCCTGTTTTATCATTTACTAAAAAAGATATGTGTGTAAATATGAACATAACATTTGTTTCTTATAAATAAAAAAGTCATCTCTATTGTTTAAAATATAATTATTTAATTGCACTTTCTATTCGTAATTTTAACTCGGGAACATACATGTTATATTATCAAAAGATTATTAACAGTTGGTAACTGATTTGATTGCTTTATATAAATTTTATAGAAATTGGCTCATTGTTACCTTTCTTTCGCAATTTACTATACATTAAATAACGTTTAATATATAATTATAAACTAAAGAGTTATAAATAATAGAAAAAAATCAAGATCGAAGACTTAAATACAAATTGCAATAAACAAGACTGCAGCGCGCATCGAACACGAAAAACCTATTCAGTGAAACCTTCGTCGGCAAAAAATGAAGTTAGCCACCGAGTTGCCAATTTCATTTGCCTGCAGCTTTGAAAACTGGGTCGTATCCGACACGACCAGGACGTGCGTTCGTTCGTTTTTGTCTAAGCAATTTCTTCGATCATTTTTATTTCATTAAAACTACTTTTAACCAGTCACTTAACCGACATAGTTCTGCTGTTAATGAAAATAAGAATAGGAAACAGATTTATCTTAAATTAAATAAAACTATAAACACACAATTTAAAAAAAAAACTAGTTTTCCAGATAAAAAAATTAAATTGAAATGTAAATTTTATAATATTTTGTAATATTAAGTCGTGCAAATACCAATTCACATCAATGCGAGACCATTTTCTAAATAATAAAATGCGATTCTCAAACTGACGCTCCTTTCTCACTTCATAATTTTATACATCCTCTTGATCGACACAAAGTGTGCTCTTCAGCATTCTTCTAAAGTCAATTTCGGATCCCATCGACTCCTTCTAAAGACTGCTTCCTAAAAACAAGATACTTTCAGACAGACGCCTCCATTCAGAATTTTAAAAATAATCTAAAGAGCAGCGGCGTCTCTTCCTTTTGTGTGTTACGGCAAGCAGCTTCCACTCTGGCAATTCCTGCGGCCGGAGAGTGGAAAAGGAAGCGCGGCGACAGACAAAGCAGCCGGGATTAAGTCGCGAGATAAAAGCCGACGTCGCGAATTTCGCAACTCCGAGCTTGAGTATACGTATACGACTATTCATGCCACACTCGTTACGTGCGCCCGACGGGATGTTTTTTGCTCTTGACATTGTAACCCGGTATTACGCGAACAGGAATTCGTGTTTGAGTTACTTTTCTGGTTCTTTTTTGTTATTTTTTGGTCGGAGAATGTTAATTATGCAAATTGGGGGTGATGATTTTCTTTAATTAAAAGGGTTGGAGAATTGAAGATTTTCTTAATAATAGAGCGAGTGTAATTTACTTCACGTTAATAAAAACAGCAGTGGAATAGTTATAAAATGTGAATGCAGAGGAAAATGCATTATTTAAAATACTTTATATATTTATTTAAATAAATCTATGAAGATACTTACACCTATAAATTATTGGCAATTATATCAAATTAAAATTTTATTTAATTTAGAGAATGATTACAAATCATTGAAATATCATGGTACGTTAAAAATCATAATAAATATGATAGAATGTGATAATTATGAAATGAAAACAGTACAGCCCCGTTGTTTTCAATCGCACATGTCAGGATGGCTTTTTTACTAAAATTGGATTCTGAATTGATTTTATATTGCGAAGGAGCAATACCGATACAATGCAAGTAAAGTACAAATGTCTTTATAAATATCAAGATTAAATTACAATAAATTACAAAATATGTTTTAATATTCTTAATAATAGAAAAAAACTATGTTATCAATTGTTTATTATTTATTTATATTTGCTTTTTATTTTATTGCGACTAAGAAATTATTATAAAATTTAAAAAAGTTTTTATTATCGTAAGTTATTACAAAGCATTATTAATCGAAATATACTATACTCTTCTATTATATTACATAGTATCGCCCAAAGTGTCGGACTTATTTCAAAATCCCATTTGATACTAGATGCGGTATCTACGGTAAGGGAGGATCCAATTTCAAGATTGCTATAAACTTTTATTGGACAAACGCGATATATAGGAGTAAACGGATGAGATTTTGAAGTTAATAACTAACAACCAAAATATGAAAAATCCTTTGAAGAACACTTTAAAAGAAAAATATAATTATTACAATTATATTACAATAATGAAGATTGATAAATTTTTATTATATGTTGTAATAGTTATAAAGAACAAATTTTGTTAATTATTTTCTATTTATTTACATTTAAAATAAATTGTAAATTATATTGTATTGATCAAACGAATTATTAAAACGTAATTACAATTCAGAAATTAATCATTAATAATCAGAATAAGTATAATTTTCATTGATTTTAAATAAATTGCGGCTAAATCACAAAAACTCTATCACTACTATCATCCTCATCACGCGTTTATTAAATCGGATAGTAAATGAAGAATTAACAGCTTACATCGAAGCACTCCCACGCAAACGCCATACGCACCGGCCAAACAATATACACCACCTAATTCAATAAAACTACAATTATTATCTCCATCCAGCCGTTACGCAATGTCTATATTTACCCTCGGTCAGCGGCCTCACCGCGTGCGTCAATAAAAAAACAAACGGCCACAAATTGAAGCAAGAGACGCCCGCGCGTGTGTATACCTTGATCTTGCCACGTGATCGCAAGATCCGCGCCTATGTACACAGCGACGCGGAAAGTGAGTATATACAGCCTCGAGGCGAATATAGCCCCGATCGAGCTGCGAGATTTGTGAGGGTCGGCCCAAGAATTCACGTAGAGTCGATCGGGACAATCAGAGCAAAGTGGAGCAAATGGTCCCGCCAGGGAGCGTCGTGTACGGCGATAGGAGATGAGAGTTCCCCGGTGGATCGTTATGACGGCCCTCCTAATCGTCTAATCGACGATATAGGCCATCGTATAAGCGCTAAGAGTCAGCGCGCGCGAACAAGTGTTTAGGAAAAAAACGAAGCCGTAAGCGGTGGGGAGTCTAGTTTGAGATTGTATACGTGATATTAACCTTTTGAGATTATATGGAGTGGGGTCTTGCTGTGTGGGGAGTTGTAGTAGAAAATGGTTTATTGGTAACAAGGTAAAAGGAGTGAAATTTGTTTTTATTCATATCAAAATGTGCTGTTTATAAATTAAGTGAGTCACAAAATTTTACTAAGATTAATCAGTAAATCGAAGAATTTTCAACAACTTTTATGAGATTTATTGGATTATTCCATAGCTTTATTCATAGCTTTATGGTAATTGTGATAAATCAGCGTCAGAAATGAAATGGCACCGCATGGACTGACAATAAAATTACAGAAATAAGACCGTAAAAATTTTATAAATCTTTGAAAAAAATTTGTATTCATTTATAGTAGAATAATCGCTATTTATGACTAATATTAAATCAAGTATTCCATCTCCTTAAAACAATATCAATTTCGCCTAATTTCATATTCCCCAATTAAAATCAATACCTAATCAATACTCTCTTACTTCATAACAGACCCATGCTCTTCAACTCAATCACATTAGAGAAAGCAAACAAAAAAAGTACCACCACCACCAACTCTCCAGTCTATATTTGCGCTTCGGTGCGTCGTCGCGCGTGTCGGCAGATCAAAAGCCAGCGCAATCGATCCGTCGCCCACTTCTCCGGGCCAAACAATTTGATGAAACGGGCGCGCGTCGAAACCGCGCTGTCGAAACTCTATCGGGAAATGGATGCGAAACTCGCGCGCCTCCGAGAGACGCGCCGCCTTCTGCGAGAGCGGCATTCTCCCGCGAAGGCCATTCAGCGGTGCGGAATTTTTCACGCTCCGTTGAAAAAAGACGAAGCGCTGACACGTGCGCGCGCGCCGAGATATTCGGAGTTTTTCATTGCGCCGCGCGTCGATCGTCGGGGGAGCAAGTTTTGTGGAAAAGATTCACTTTGTGAAGCTTTCAGAAGTGGCCGGAGAAGTGCATTTCCCGCGCAAAGTTTGCGAGCGCGTTCGAGATTGCGGGGCTGGGTGGTCGGGGATAGCTGCTCGGATTAACTTTTCGCTGAATTATACTGTCAAAATGTTAAAAGTTTATCTTTGGTAATGGCGAAGCTACTTTTGACTTATTGCAATTTTTCAATTCTTATTTTATATTATTATTTTAACTTTTGTTTTTTGATGCCTCCTTTACTTTTTAATTCCTCAAAGTAAATTTAAATATTTGTCAAATTTTGATAATTTTCAAATTTTCAAAATAATATAACAAGGTACACTTGCGTTTTTCGGGATATAAACGACTTCAGCGAAAACCCGTTTGAAGTTTTTGGAAAAGAATATTTTAATTTTTTAATTCTTAATTAATTACGTGAACGATTGGATAGAAATAAGAGTTTTAAGAAGAAAACACTACGTAAAAATAAGAACAAAAGTATTAAATCTCTTGCTAAATATGCAAAGGTGCTTACGGTTTGTTATAACAAATTGCAAGTCAAACCTAATTCGCTAGCCATACTGCAACCACAAGCAACTTTCGGTCGAGTGACCGTCTAATTGTCCAGATCGCCATCATAGCTAAGTAGAAGTGCTCGATTGGTGAACCAGCGATAAACCTCCATAAATAGAAGTTGGTTCAATAATATTCTTTTAAATATTATTTAGAAAGCTTTTTTTACAATCATAGAAATAGTTCAAATTTAAAAGAATATTTTTTTCGATGAGTATTTAATTTTATGGACGGATATTTTTACATTGCCAATTTTATATTGTAATATTTTAAAGTTTAATAGTTAAAAATTTGTTAATTAAATAAAAGAAAAATAATAAAAAATATTCAGATTTAGATATTTTAAGCAAGTGCCAATATATTAAGTAAACTTATTTAATAAGTTATATCACATTTTTATGACATTAATATCCAATTATATTGGATATTAAATTTCCGACCATTTAAATTATATACAATATACAAGAGCAGTACCCGACCTAGTTAGAAAGTTTGACACGGAATTAAGTCCCTTTCATTAACCGACCAGCAAAAAGCTCGAGTAATTAACTTACACGTATATAACACGCTCGAATCTGCAATATTTTCGTTACCTACAGACGCGCTGGCACCAAGCGAGAGTAAGCCGCAAAAAAGACAGTCAGCAGCTCAGCAAGTAAGCCTGTATAACTAAATATATATTCTCATTCGAGTGAAATCTCATTTCTCCTAGTTTATTCGCGCCTCTCCGCGAGAGAGATATGAATTTTTCTCTGGATTTTCCAACGTGAGATTCATCCTTTATTTTCTTGCCGCTCTCCGCAACTTTTAGAGCCAGTGGGCTCTGTGAGTGTATACTCGATTACGTGCCGAGGCTGGTTATCCATGAAATTATGCGATTACCGAGATTCACGAGGACGAACGGATTTGAACTGTAAATACGGATAAATTCATTCTCTCCTCGCGGTTTGCAAAATGAAGCGAGCTTAGCGGTGCCCGGAAGTGAAAAGTAGGGGGATCGGATTAGAAGTTAATGCCTCGCGGGAAGGCCAGTAAATTATCTGTGTACTTTGCCGATATATATTGCGAATAAGGAGGGTCAGGAGAAAGTCCTGGAAGCTTGTTGAGCTTTAATGAAGACCTGCTATAGGTCATTGTTTACCTTTTCGTACAAATATGCGCATAAATATTACGTGTGAAACTTGTGTCTGAGAATACTTTAATTAGATTGTGTATCTTAATTAATTTAAAATTTTATTATTTTATAGTTACATTTATAGTTACGATTAATTTTTGTTTAAACTGGCTTAATTATCAATTTTTGAATGCGAATGTAATATAAAAAAAATATATTATAAAAAAAAATTGTAAGTAATTAGTTACAATTAGCATGTATACAATATTTTCATTTATTGTGATTTTGATCCAAATGAATAATAACATCAGAAAATGGAAAGACAAAAGATTCGAAAAGAAAATTAAATATTCTCTAATTAGACCTTATTTTTTGTAGAATAGTAAGGTCCTATTTAATATTCATTTGGCATTTCTGTAGTGAGATTCTGAATAAGACTATTAATTTTCTTATCCATTTAATACGATGGATAAATTTAAAGCAATCAAAGGGAAAGTACATTTATCGAGTGAAATAACGATATAATCTGTAGCAGTTATAATCTTTACAAGAATAACTTAGTTTACCAGAATGAAATATTACAATAAATAATAAAAGGTAGAGTTTCATAAAAAATGCCTTTTAATAATTTTGACAGAAAAGGTAACATTTAATTTCATTAAAATAAACATACGACGGATATTCTAAGTACTAATTTATATAAAGCAATCAAATACTTGTCTTTGCAATCATAAGTCAATTAACTTGTGTCACGCACAAAATGTCAAACAACACAGCAGCCTAATCATAACCAAAACCGTCACACATATCACAAAACCAAAATCATAATATACAAAACTGAATGAACAAATTTTCTGCGCTTACACATCGCCACTTATCAATAACGCCCAGTATAATAACACACCCAATCTCACAAAGATGATAAGCGCACGTAGCAGATAACACACCTATACCACTATCATAAATATCACACATATAAACGTCCCGAACGTAGATCAACAGCAAGGAGAAGTGGATCTAAAATGAAAAAGGGAACAAAAAAGTGGTATACTCGCTCACCTAGATCCTCCATGACCGTTGGAGCGACGGCCACTGCTCTCCTCGTCGTCGTCATCCTCCTCGTCGCGCGACGTGGCCAGCGAGTGGGGCACCGATGACGGGGCGCTGCTACCCGAATCGGGCCCCGGGCCCATTCTCGAAGAGCCGGAGGCTGCAGCGCTGCTGTGGTAAGCGGACGGGGGCGGCGCCAGTCCTCCTCCCTGGGCCTCCTCGTTCTCCGCCCGATCCACCTGGAAATTTTACGAGAAATTATTATTTGTTTTGATTGTTTTTTTATGATAGGCTATGCGAATATTTTCTAGCTTTTGTGATTCGTGGACATATATACACGGATAAGACACCTTTTGTAATGGATACAAATATTGTATTGTTTGTACACTTAGGTCTTGGAGAGGTTGAATGTTATATTAAAAATGTACTATTAAAAAAAATATTAGGGTTAATAGGTTCAAGGTTATAAAGCTAATTGGGTGATGGTATGGATAAACTCCAGCCATGCTTAGTATTTTTTATATTAATAATGTTTTGTATATATTATGTTTATCGAAAATTTACATGCGATCTGGGACATTCTTTATTTTTCCTCCCCAGGTGCGTAATATACTATATAATATATATTTTAGTATATCCTTTGCATGAGACAGTATGAACTGAAAATGTAAAAGTAATGAATATGCTTACAACTTTTATGTATCATAATTAAATTCTCTTCATAATCAATAGGTAACTAATATGCTTTAATGATTCAAGACAATATCCGGCAAATGTCTATCTAAGTGAATTAAAAAATTAAACAATTTCAAAAAAATGTTTAATGAATATAGTTCTAATTAATTATTCTAACGTTGATAATATTATTTAAATAAAAAAAATATATTTTTTCTACATCTACGTTCTCGTGAAAGAATTCGTTGAATATTAAGATAAACTAATCTAAACATTTAGTAATAATATAGTTATATCGGAAAAAACTTTATCATTGATTGGAATTATATTTAAAATAATGTTCAATCAGTCCAATCTCAATTTCTTTTTAATAGGCTACTAAATCATTTCGATATTTAGGATTTTAGGGTCTCAGCACAATATATGATTGGGTCATTAATGCTATGAATGCTATATTGGGGGCGAGAAAGGTATTATTGATTATTGAGCTTTACCTCAACAGATAGATTAGAGTTGCTCCAGGTGACTTTTCGTCTAAAAAAATGGTTTACGCTTTATTGTATTATTCAATGGTGATCAAAAAATAATTTGGTAAAAATATCATTACTACAAAGTAACAATATTTGAAATAGAAAGGTCAATCTATGTTTTTTAAAATATCTACATATTTTATAACACGCATATCTCTGTGATGATAAGCTAAAGATTTAAAATTAATTTTTATTATTTTACTTTCAATAAAACTTAAATTGACTTGCAAGAAAATTTGAATACCATTTATTGTTTTCCATTATGGGTACCATTCGAATTTTTGTTTTTTTACTAAAATTTTGTTACTAAATCTAAGTACAAGGATGCTGACTAGCTTATATAAATGGATTAAAAATGCAAACTCTTTCTGTAATAGGTGTTGGAGGTTATGATGCAGTATTCAATTCTGTGAGGAAAAAATGTGTATATAAATATTTATTATGTTGGATGAATTTATTGTTCGTTTCGTGTAGATTAAAGGAAAGAAAAAATGACGTTGTTGATCTCCGCGTTGTTGATGGCAATTATCTAATTGCCATTAGAAATAAACTTGGTTCGCGGAGATCAACAACGTCATTTTTTCTTTCCTTTAATAAATATTTATTGTTTTTATACTGATTCTTTTCTATTTCTAAAAACACTAAATAAGTATTTAAATAGCTATTTTCAATAGACCAAGTATCCGAAATATGGTCTGCGATGAGTATCAATTAAACACCAAACTTTATCCATCCCCAAACTACCCAAAACTACGTCCTTATCGCGAACATTCTTGAAGTTCGTCAATCACGCATTAAGATCGTCGAACCGTGATTGCTCTTAGGTCAAACGATCGGCTATTTCATCAGTTTGACAAATTCCGAACGCTAATCTAGCGCGACAACTTCCACAATTGTTTTCGCCGATCCAGCTTATATCTGGCTCCGGGATCTAAACCGGTTCTCGCACTCGAACAATACCTTCTCTCGTCTTTCAACCACGTAAATTCTCAAAGTTCTATAGTTTGTATCGCGTCCATTCGATGGAGAGAGAAAGGAGACGTTGCCCTTTTCTTACAGCTCTTCGACAGAACGGTCAAATATTGAATCGACTTTTTCATCCGAACTTTATTGAAATTGCGAAGGAGAAATTTGAGACTAAGCACGCAGGAGCTTAGGCTTTACCGTCTGTGTGTGCTGAATAGACTGTAGCTTTATTCTGAATAATGCTTCACCTATCATGTGATTAGACTTTCAAGTCTGAAACCCAGTGAGATTCATAAAATAGAGAATGGAAAGCTTGTTAATGTAAATCTTTAGAAATATATTAAAAAAAAAGTTAACCAGTGAAATGTCACATGGTACGATAAACAAAATAACGAACAAAGTATAACTTTTAGTCTTTGCCTTTCCGCGTTCAAAATGTTTTCACCGGAAAAAAGCTCAGCCAACGGAATACCAAGCAGCACTACTTCAATCTTCAAAGTTCAAGGTTCCGCGAAATAAAAGTCAACAACCCGCATACTTTCCGTAATTTCAAAAAACCTAATCTCACTAACTTCTCGCTCAAGCATGATCGAGGCAAAAAAGGAAAGGCCGCGAGCTCGTTGCATTACTTAAACGGTGTACACACTTTCGCGTAGAAACGACACGGACGCGTATGCAGAAAAAAGAGGTAGCATGAAGAAAAGTACTGAGCGCATTTTGCATAATATGAAAGTATGTTCCTTCCTCTCGAGTAAGAGTGGAGAGGGGAGGCTTGTTACTTTAAGTACGAAGCAATAGCTGAGCGCGACAATCCTGGACGCGCGCTCGGTATGAAACGGAGTACTTGAACAAAAGAGCTTCATCCGTTTGCCTCGATGCACGCTGCCGGATAGAGACGTAAAAGCCCGGAAAGAAAGCTTTTTCGTTGAATCTATGTCTTTCGTTATGTAATGTTCATTTCCTCTTTTTTAATTCTCGCCACCTTATCCTTTATTATTTTTTAAACTTCTTATGTTTAAGAGCTTGGATTCTTGTTAAATACGAATACAAAAGCCGTAATTTAAGAAGTTTGTTTTACTTTGGAATTTCTTATTGTATTTCTTTTTTGATTAAACAAGGAAATTTAAGATTCTCTTTTACGTAAGTTTTAGGTGTCCTTTAGACGACGACAATGAAACTGATTCGGACGGATGATCCACTGAAATTGCTTATACATAATCAAGTTATAAATAAATTTCAAAATAATTTTTATGATTTATTTATAACTTTTATGATTCCATTGATGATAATTTTGAAATTAAGATTCAGCAAGCTCATTCTACTGTCAGATGACCGAAACGTCGACTAATCAATAAAGATAAGTAAGCAAAAATGAATTTACTTTCCCTCGATGTTTCCACGTGCATAGGCTTTTTTAAAGAGAAAGATATAAATACAATACTAAACAAAAACAGACACGC
>JAPYZA010004901.1:0-12891 GCA_030522685.1 Eupelmus azureus | reverse complement strand
ACTGACTAGATTATAATTTATATCACTAACTTTTAAATTTATTGAAATAGACGTTTGTGGACGGAAATTTTAAAATAGACTTTTATGAACGGGAATTTTGGAATAGTCCTCGTATGCTGATAAAACTGAAATAAACGTTTATGCAAAAGAAATCTGAGATAGCCCAAATTCGCTGATAAAATTGAAATAAACTTTTATGCATAGGAGACATCGCAATATAAAGTCAAATTTTCGGAAAAATGATAAAATCCACTCTTACCAAAAGAAGTATTCCGAAGCACATAACCTCTGTACTTATATCTTTTGGGTACTGAAAATTTTTGACGGATTCATAGCCATATTTCCCCGACTCTTCCGTGAGATTTACTCAAAAAACCAATTCAGTGAATAGTTGTGACATTATAAATTCAAATATTCGAAAAACTGATAAAATCCACTTTTACCGAAAGGACCTTTCCGAGCTTCGTATCCTTTCTACATAATGTCCTTTCGGTACTGAAAATATTTCTATGATTTTCTAGGCACATTTCCCCGACCTTTCAGTGAGATTTACTCAAAATACCGATTCAGTGAATAGTTGTGACATTATAAATTCAAATATTCGGAAAAAAGGATAAAATCCACTCCTATCGAAAGGAGCGTTCCGAAGCACATAACCTCTGTACATTATATCGTTTCAGTACTGAAAATTTTTTACTGATTCCTAGCCACATTTCCCCGGCCCTTCCGTGAGATTTACTTGAAAAAGTAGTTCAGTGAATAGTTATGTCCTTATAAATTTAAATATTCGGAAAAATAGTAATCTAACATCATTAAATACTTTAAGTACAGAAGAATCTGATCTAAGGTAATTTTTCATTATTTACTTAAATTAAATTTTTAGGATCCAATTCACAAGTAATTCCAAGTCAAGTTTTTTAAAGAGAAATCAGAAAATAATCCAATATTAAATAAAGTAAATCAAATATTTATTGATATTTATATATTTCTTAAATGAATTGCAATCATCTAAAATTATTCTTCATCTACATAAGTATAAAATCTTTAAAATGCTTGCGAGTACCTTATGCAAAAAGCACAGCGTTTCGCTTTTACCGATGTTTATGTGATTAAATTGATAAGAAAAGTACTTAAATTTAGTACATAATGAAATTTTACTATATATTATTTTTAGTAATAATAATATTTTACAATTTGCTTAATCGGTGAAAATATTTATGTCTTGCCATTAAGTAAAGAACATTTAGGGAATCCGCTAACAAAAACGCACTAAAGTATTTACCGCAATGTGGCGTGGAAACGATACTATTTCTAATTATTCTTTTTTATCTGTACATATATGATATGATATATTTTAATGTTTCAAAGTACCAACAATAAACCTTCCTCTACATATTATAGTTTATTTTGATAAAATATAAAAATTAAAGATTAAAAATTTTTGTTTTAAGAACAGATGGTCTTGGGAAAAGGGGGGGGGTTGCTACGCGAAGCGCGTTGGGGCGAAGTGTATTTTTGGGGCCCCTTTATTTGATGATTTGGTGTCGTTTTCATGATATTTGACGATATTTGTGCTTAATTTATGAAAGATCTCCAAAACTGTGTACAAGATTTTCTTGGTATCCCGTTTATCTCCGAAACTAGCCGTTATTTCGAGAGAATTTACGATATGTTATCGCATTTTTACGCCATTTTACGATATTTTCGCGTTACTTTCCTCGATTTGACGTCGTTTTTACGATATTTTCGATTATTTTACGTTGTATTCAACATATCTCAGAATCTAGCCGTTATTTTGAGAGATTTTACGCTATTTTGTTATGGTTTTACGTTCTTTTACGGTATTTTTTAGTTTTTTTATCTTGATTTAATGTTCTTTTTATCATATTCAAGATTATTTCATTTTATTCTTATTTTCTTGGTAGAAATATATACCATTATTTGCTCAACCGTTTGTTAATTTAAGTTAACTTCGTCAATTGTTTGAGTGTTGGTTACTCAATTAAGATGCTGTTTATATTATAGATTACGATATTCGATGTCTAAATTCTTTGGTGAATGCTTATACTATGTACGCATGTTTTTCAATGTAGTTGAAGTTTGGAACGTTCTTCGAACAAATTTCAATTATTGTGTGAGTACTGCATTAGAATATTTTAATGAAGAAAATTCACAGATGCGTTTTAACGCTACTTTTCGTTTATGCAAAAGTTTCGCCAAGTTATAAGGCTGATTGAAATAAGAAAATAAAATTATTTTATCGTTCGTAATCCGTTCTGTATGAATACAATAATTTTTTTTAGCTGTTACTGTAACCTATATCTCGTTTAATTTAGGCCAAGCAACTTACGAAAAAAGTGTCGATTTCGTGCATAATTAAGACCCGGAAACCGACTACACAGTTATATCCGGGACTGTGCCTGAATTTTTTGCTATATGTATTCCACTCCTGATTTTTAGTAGTAAAATAGTTATTAACAAATAACTGCATAAAAATGCATTTTTTTAGTTTTTTGTTTATAGCACAATAATTACTGAAGCAATGTTTATAGTTTCCAATGGACAAATTGTAGATTATTAAAGTACGAGTAAAACGAGCTTTTAACCAAATTTATCAAAATTTTAGTATTTTTACTTCTAACAACGCCGCGATCTCTATGCATTTGGTTGCGTCGCGTTTTCAAGGTGATTGTCGGAGTGATTGTGCCCTGTTACAGGAAGGGATTGGAGGTGGCTCGATGACGGGAAATCGAGTGATGACTGTGTAAATAAGGTTTAAATGCATTTTATTTACACTATATATATTAACTGAGTGTTTCAACGGTTGAATGGTGACGAGTCTTGTGTGCTTGAATCCCGAAAGCATAAGTCGACACGTGTCGACAACAAAAAGCGTTGCGAGAAGCGCACAATGCGTACATCGGTTCGCTAAGGTGTTCAGCGACTTTCTGCTTTTCCTCAGCGCGCGCGGAGCTCGGAAGCGGCAGCGGACGCGCTCGGCTTTTATCCACACACTAATTGCGCGTAATCAGTACATGCGCGCTCTTCTGTGCGTACAGCTCGCATGATCGGCCTGGACGAAGGAATGCGCGAGATAGCCAGCATTCAGAGGTGAGTATAATAATGCTCTCACCTCTGCACGTGTTTTGAGCTCGTATAATATTGTACGAGCTCTGTAACGTTGTCAATTTGGCGCCAGCATGATGAAGGAGTAGGTCTGTCAGAAATGAAACCAGGTTCAGACACTAAAAATAAAGGACGTCCTATTAAAAGGTGACCAGGAGTCAGAGGATGGAGGTCGCTAGGGTTATTGGAGAGCGGGGTAAGAGGTCGTGAATTGAGACAGGCCTTGATCTCGCACAAAAGAGTAGACATTTCTTCAAACGTTAATTATTGGTCTCCTATTACCTTTCTTAGGTGAGACTTAACGGATTTTACCCCAGTCTCCCAGAGACCTCCGAAATGAGGAGCATACGGTGGAATGAATGTCCATTTGGTGTCTTCAGTGGCGAATCTTTCTGCAGCTTCCTTATAGAACTGTGATGCAGCCTGAAAAAGCCTCCTACTCTTTATCTGCTCCTGTGAACGTGCCCATTGTAATTGACAGCATGCTGCATTTTCCTCGCCGGTTGACGAATCGCTTGAAGGCAGCTAAAAATGCGTACGATGTCATATCAGTAAGAACATCTAGGTGAAGTGCTTTGGTGGACATGCATACAAAAAGAGAAATGTAGCCTTTATAGGCCTTATAACCTTTTTCACGCTTAGTGCATAGAAGGGTAGGTCCTGCGTAATCTACGCCGGAAAAAATGAATGGATGTACGCTTGTCACCCTTTCCTTGGGCAGTGCTGCCATAATCTGCTGACCCGACCGCCCGCCGTAACGGGTACATTTTATGCAATGGAAAATAATTTTTCTTACCATCGTGTTGCCGTGTATGATCCAAAATCTCTGGAGTAGTAAAGCACGGGTGTCTTGTGGGCCTCAGTGTAATTTCCGTGTATGGGCGTCACGAATCAATAGAGCTGTGAGTGGCGAGTTTTTAGCCAAAATAATTGGATTGTTTTCGTCATAAGAGACCTACACGCAATAATTGATCTCTGTCCATGAATAGATTTAATCGGATCAGCGGCGATCGTTAAATGGCCTACCTGTCCGCCGCGAGTTATCGCAAAGATTTCTTGGGCGAAATCGCATTGTTGATCCGCTCTCATGAGTACCTTGATAGCCTCACCGTATTCGCTTGACGATATGAACGGTTAACTCCGATTTTGGACCTTTCGCCATCTAAGACAGTAGGAGGTTATTCCTAAAATTGTATACAATGATGAAAACTTAAACAATAAATTATGAATTTGATCATCAGGCATTTCTGCTGCCTGAGGAACCTGCTATGTTGTCGTGTGCAGACAACTTCTCAGAGGATTAAGTGTCTGGGCGACACCACCACAGTTGTGAGGTTTTCAGCTAGCTTGGTCTGAGACCTCTGGTAGCTTGGTCTGCTGGATTTTTGCCGAAAGTAACAAATCTCCAGTGAGATGCTGGGAAGAGACCTAGTATCTCAGCTACTCGATGAGAAATGAACGTAGGCCATTTCGACGCATGCCCTTGAATCCAGGCTAGTGTTACCTCTGAATCGGACCAACGATGAGCTGAAACATTTTGTAAGTGGAAGTCTATTTGAACTTTTTCTAATAGCTTTAAGAGCATACCGGCTCCACACAGCTCCAATCTCGGTATGGTTTGCACCTTCACCGGTGCTACCTTGGTTTTGGCAACGATTAAGTGCACTTCGACCTTACCAGTGCATGTTATTGTTCTAAGATAGACACATACTGCGTATGCTCTCTTGGTTGCATCGCAGAAGCCATGTAATTGTGTCGATGATATGTTCGAAGATAAGAAGGATGACCACCTAGGCACATCAATTCGCTCAAGACCAGGTAAAAAACTTTGAAACTCCTTCCATTTACGCGAGCAGTTCGATCGGTGCGATTCGTCCCAGTCAACCTGGGCTATCCATAGATCCTGGATAAGGATCTTGGCCACTACTATTACCGGCGACAACCAACCCAAGGGATCAAACAGTTTCGTCGACAAGATCGAGCGCTTTGTCGGTGTGGAGTCTGTCTCAGGCAGCACCACTTTAACTGATAGATTGTCTGAGGATGGAAACCAAATTAACTCTAGTGCGGAGACGACCTCTGAGTCGCTGAAGCTTATTTCCGCAGGATCTGATTGATCGATCAACCTTCAATCATTAGCTGCCCATTTCCCAAGTGAAAATTGACCCGAGAGAGAAATTTTTTCGACCTGGCTTCGTAATTCGATGGTTTGCTCGAGAGTGTCTGAGTCTGAAAAAATGTCATCTACGTAAGAGTTTTCTCGAAGAACGCGAGCGCCTAATGGTAGACGATCTTATTCGTCCTTGGCGAGCTGAAGAAGTGCTCTCAACGCTAAGAACGGCGCAGGGGCCGTACCGTATGTGACAGTTGTGCCGTGAATGCGCTGAAGATCTCTATCCTCTGAATGTACCGAGATCTTTCGGAACAACGGACGATGTCGGCTGAAAAGGCAAATTTATAAAGGCGCCAACGAGACAGAACAACCCATAGCTCTGATTGTAGTTTGGGTCCAGTCGACAATTTGTCATTCAAGGAAAAACCTGTGGCTGAACGTGAGGATCCATTGAAAATGACACGAATTTTGTTATCTGGATTACCGTGTTTGAAAACGGCGTGATGAGGCAAGTAAAAGCTCAGTGGCCTTGGTAGGCTTTCTGCCTTAACCATATGGCCTAACTGAATATATTCACGCATGAAATCGACATATTTTTCCTTTAACATCTTGGATTGGGAGAATTTGCGCTCTGTTAAGTCTAAAAGGCGCAATGACGATCTGCGATTGTTTGCTAACACTATAGATTCATCCTGAGAGACTGGTAACGATCAATCGACCGTCTTTGTCCCTGGTGTGGGTTTGCTGAAACTGAATCTCACAGAGCTCATCTGGGGGAGACATGACCGCCTTTGAAGAAACCTGCTCCAACTCCCAAAATCTTTGGAGTTGAAATGTTAGAGATTGCGTAGTACAATGAAATATTCGTGCAGATATTTTCTGGACGGCTAAACTAGCGAGTCGACTCACGATTATCCATCCAAAAACTGTTGAAATGGCGATAGGTTCGTTAAGAGAGGAGAATCTTACGTCACCGTCAAGGAGAGCGCCATATACTTCCGCACCAAGAATCGCGTCTACCTTTCCTGGCAACGCGAAGTCAGGATCCGCGAGGCTTAACCCATCAAAGTGCTTCCATCTTTGGAGCTTGATCTTTTCCGAAGGCACAAGATCAGTTAAAGATGGCATAATTAAGGCTGTGAGAGGTATGCGAAAGTTTTCAGTTTTTGGAGAATATACGTTCACCTGCGCAGCTGATTTAGCCTCGCCAGTTGCTTTGCCTTGAAGACCTGAAGTAGCAATGGCAACCTTTGTGCGATTTAATTGTAGTAGCTGAGCAACCCTTTCTGAAATAAATGAGGATTCAGCTGCATGATCTAGAAGAGCCCTGACTGTCATCTTCTCGCCAACTAAATTTTTAACAACTATTTTTGCGGTACCTAAAAGAACGATACGATTGGAAGTAGTGGTATTATATGTCGCGACAATTGGACCATTTCCTGAAGGTTTAGACGAAAATATGCTAATATCGGTAACGTCACCTGATTTATTTTTAGTGTCGCCAGAAGAGGTTGATGAAGGATGAAGCAAAAAGTGATGTCTCTTTTTGCAGTCACCGATCCAGCAACTAGTTTGCGATTTGTAATCCTTGCTCAAGTGATTTGCACCGAGACAGTTTGAGTACAACTTGAGAGCTCCAGTCTTAGACCAACGGTCATCAATGGTTAGTTTCTTGAACTGTGGGCAGAAGCCGATCGAGTGACCTTTCTGGCATAGTGCACACGTTCTTTTCTTATTGGTTGAAGCGCTAGCAAGTATGAAGGGCAATAGTTCTAGATTGTCCTTTATTATTGGACTTACCAGCGGTTGAGCCAGTGGTTAAGGTGGAAGGTTTTGAGACGCTGCCATAAGTAGCAGTTAGCACCTGAATACGACAATCTAGGAATTTCAACAAAGCTTCAAAGGTTGGAATTTCCTTGCTATCATTTAACGAGGACTGCCAAAACATTTTGATGGAGTTATCTAATTTTTCCTGGCATAAAAAAGGAGCCAATCGCTCCAATGGTCGACTGGACGGTCGAGAGCCGCAAATGCCCTCTGTGAGCGTTTGCATGTTCAGGTGATGCGCTTCAGTTCAGAGGCTCAAGATTTAGCCACTGGCGTGCAATCAAAAATGTTTCTCATGTATTTGCAAAACAGCAAGTAAGGATTCTCATAACAGTCAATAAGGTCTTGCCAGGCACCATCGTACCCTTCGTCGGAGATGTCAATCTTTTCTATCATTTCAGCGGCTTCGCCACTCACATGAGATCAAAGTTGCTGAAGTTTAAAGGGCTTAGGGACATCAGGATTATTATGGATCAATGACTCAAATAACCCTTTGAAGATTGGCCAGTTTAGCCAATCTCCAATGAAGATTGGAAGATTTATCTTGGTAAGCTGGACCAGCTGTGATACGCTATTACCTGCTGGCTGAGCGGGTTCAGCATCATCTCTGGCGGTTGGATTTCTAAGGGTCGCGAACTCATCGCAAATTTTGGCTGCGAAATCAAAGTAACTGTCTTCTACAGTAGAAAATACGCTTTTGATTACGTATACCGTTTTATCAATGCCGTCTCCAGCCATTAATAAGCGGTGATCTCGAAGAAACTCTTGCCAACAGCTTTCCAACAATTGTTGACGATGAGTCAGAGAACCAATCGTTACCTTTTCTTTGCCCGTTTTGTAAATATTTTTCGAAAAGTTGTAGATCCATGTTCCGTGTTCTTGTTGATCACTCACCAAATTTGCGAGCGGCATGGTGAATGATGAAAATCAAATAAAGTTTCGAATATTTACAATATGAAAAGCTTAAAACGAGGCGATCAAGAAGTAAATTTAGCTCAAATAAGCTGATTGAAGAGGCTGAGGATAAATGCGTCCTAAAAGCAGCGTAATGATCTTCAAAAGTGAGTGATAGAAAGCGCTAGTCTAAATTGATTTAGGCGATGCTTGAGATTTGCACTAACCATACGCAACGAATCTCGTTAAGTAATAATAGCTAACCTACGTTAATTGGGTACACGCTATCGATTTATAATCAAAATTATCTGTCGCAAGAGAGCAATTTTGCAAATTGATGTTAATTAAATAAACAAGAAAAGAAGAATCATTTAATTAACGATAATAAACTAATCAAGTTGGTGAAAATCTAAGATGACGACGCGAAGTGAGTGCTGAGATTTTCAGAACGATGAATTAGAACTGTTTAATTGTTAATTAGATAAACAATAAGCATAATAAACAATGTTAAATGTCATATTAAAGAGGTACAATAAAGCGATCACTATAGCCTATAGATATTTATCGACGAAAAGTGAGTACAGTGTCGCCATCTAACATTGTTGTATGTCTCGACGCGCTGCCTGAAAAATTAATCTGAACAAGATAACGATGACTTTCTCGGAAGAAAAACCGATAACGTAATGATCGCTGTCCGACGGCAACCTATGCGCTGAAACGATAATCTAAGTCGCTAAAACTCCGTAGAACGTTTCGAAAGAATAAGAAAAATTTATACTGGAGCACAAGCGGAGCATATGGACAAATCTCGGAAAATTTGTCCGATAAAAATCGATTGATTTTTCCGAGCTTGAGCAACGTTATAGCGGAAGCGTTGCGGTCCGGCGGGCGACGACGGGCTACGCGTGTCCAGCTACAATGATCGATGGCGTTCTCCGCGATCTAGGTCACGAGGATCAACTCGAAATCACTCGAGACTTATCGTAGAAGTTCCGCCAGGCCCTAGCGCTTCCGACCCGGTGAAATTTTAGAAAATTCGACCGAGTTCTCTACTGGAAATCAATGTTAGAAGTCAGCACTAACGATTCGATCGCGAGCGGTAAATGATGTGGACGCTGTTTCGCGGAAAATGAACACTCGCGAGAAAATGGAAAGTCGGATTTTCATGCAACTCGAAGTCAAAATTCGGGTTCGGGCTCGCGCACTGAATTCACTTGTTCTGGAGTACCAAAATATAAATTTCTCCTTGTGAAATCGACGTTAGAAGCCGATGTTCAGGTTCCGACGGCAAACAACAAATGGCACTTCGGTAAAGTTACATGTAATGCGGCACTTTACCTTATGTGAAATTGTGTAAAATTTATTGAAATTTCGCTTCATCAATTTTCTAATTATTGCTGCGCCGTTTCTAGACCGGCTGATCAATCATTTATCCTGAGGCTGGGTAGTTTGAAAGCGAAATGATTACGCAATTCCAAGCGTTTTCGCCATTACCCAGTTCACGTACACACTGATTATAAATGGCGGCGAAATTTTCAGCACACCATTTGATAAGCGCCCTTGAAATTGATTTACAAGGCGCGTATATTTTTTTCTGATCACTTAGAACGAGATATTGACGATCTCATCTAGTGGATCGTGAAGAAAAATTTAGAAGTCATTAACTCAACCTTGAACGTTGATTCCTGTTGAAGAAAGTGAATTTTGACTCCGACTAAGTCCCGGTAGAAGGGGGCCGTTGACTCCTGCTTTCTTCCTCGAATTTCTCGTTGATTAGCTTCCTAATCCGGCTCGAAGGACCATATTTTTACTTCTAATAACGCCGCAATCTCTATGCATTTGGTTGCGTTGCGTTTTCGAGGTTATTGATGGAGTGATTGCGCCCGGTTGCAGGATGGGATTGGAGGTGGCTCGATGACGTGAAATCGAGTGATGACTATGTAAATAAGGTTTAAATGCACTTTATTTACACTATATACATTAACTGAGTGTTTCAACGATTGAATGGTGACGAGTCTCGTGTGCTTGAATTGCGAAAGCGTAAGTCGACAGGTATCGACGGCAAAAAGCGTTGCGAGAAGCGCACGATGCGTCCGTCGGTTCGCTAAGGTGTTCAGCGACTTTTTGCTTTCATAAAGCTCAATCGACTGTTATAGATCCAGAGTATCGTTGATTGTAGCTCCCTATCTTTTTCTACGCTTGTAAGCACATACCTCTACTTAGAGCTATCGAAAATCTTGTACAAAATTGTACAAAAACCGTAGAATCCAAAGCTATATTTAAAAAAAATTATAGGATATGAGGGTTGACGTCACGTGACCTTAACCTCCCATCATAATTTCGGGCTTGTAAATTCATAGCTCCACTTGGATGTTTGTAAAGTCTTGCAAAATATTCTACAGAAATTTTAGAATCTAACGGTATTTTTAAAAAAATATTTGGAAATAAGGGGGACGAGCTCACTTGACTGAATATCCTCTATCCTTTCTCACTTCCTCTCAGCTGTTAGGTTAGGCTTCGCTGGGCTTCGACCTCTCTCTGAGTCCTCTCCAGTACCTTCCTCACCACCGTCCGCTCAAATATCCGGGAAAGGGTTGGCGATCCGCTACTCTATTCTCCTGTGTATCGTCGACTCGTCTCACAACCGCTTCACAAAATGGCTCGAGAAACTTCCGCAAGCTCGACGCGATGTCACGGTTCAAGCTCGAATGAATGTTTTCTTTTTGCCGCGGTGCGATGGCAGTTTAGTCGCTCGCGATTGTTTTTGTTGCGGCGAGAAGCTGACGGTCAGCTGTGCTCAGCTGCAAGCTCTGACGTCAATATCAATCGCTCGCAGCTACAGCTGATCGCGATGTTGCTTTTCCACGTCGCACTATGTGTATATGTCGGTGTGTGTGTGTGAGTGCGTGCGAGCAGACGTGCCGCCGGGACGCGTAATGCTGGCGCCCAGGTGAGCACGTGTTGTGCTCCGCGAGATATTATCTCGCAGGTTGTACAAAAATTGTACAAAAATCTAGTAAATTTAATTTTTAAGTTTTAGAATATGTGTTCAGGCATCTATTTGGAGCCCTGGATAGTCTTGTAAAAAATTGTACAATAATCGTAGAATCCAATGCTATCTTCAAAATCATTTTTGGAGATATGGGGGGGGGGCTGACATTACGTGACCTCACCCCCCCTCCACCAATCGTTTTTTCGTTTTTTTAAATTCATAGATCTACTTGGATCTTTGGAATGTCTTGTACAAAATTGTACAAAAATCGTAGAATCCAATGCTATATTAAAAATAATTTTTGGAGATATGGAGGGGCTGACGTCACGTGGCCTGAGCCCACCAATTTGAAAACGCTATATCTTCGATAGATGACCTGTACAAAAATCGGGGTTGGTTGTACAAAAATGTACAAAAATTGTACAAACATCTAGTATATTTGATTTTTTAGATTTAGAATATGTGGGGACTGAGGTCATATACGCACATTTAACTCGTGTCTATCAAATTGAGAATTCGTATACAATTACCAAAAGTGCGCTGGAATCTAAGAATTAGACTAACCGACTAGATGGACGGTATTAATGCGATGGAAACCTTAGCATCATGATACTCTCTTATTATAAAAAATAGTAGTGCCTCTAAACCAATAACATGTCCTGTACAGGGATGTATATATACTTTTGGATATATGTTTGACTGAAAAAAAAATCAACATAATATGTAACTTCTTATATCTTATATTTGTGCGATATTGAATAGTATTCCTAACTTATTTATAATAATTATTATTTTATATTATTCTGTAGAACTTCCAAAATAATAGTTATAACGAGATGAAAGAATTAATTAACGAATTACTTCAAGTAGATGTTCATTCAATTTACAGTCACACTTCTTCCAATATTCAGCGATGCTTCGCCATAAAGCCAAAAATAAATGATCTCTTAGATATAATCAGGCAAGCTTATTGCGAACTTCTTGATAATATGTTGCGTAAGTAAAGTTTATAACAAGTAGAGTCACATACTTAATTCTTCTTACGTATTCAATATGTATCAAACTTTATTTTAAATTTTTAAAATTTCACTATGGACACATATGTAATAAACTAAACAATATTACTCTAATACAATAAAGTAAGATGTTAAGATACTTTTCCCTTTGTCTCTTTCTCAGATGATTAGATTTCAATTTTTAAATTTATCTTGTCTCTAAAACTAGTCCATTTGCGGAACATAAGCCAGCTAGATAGATAGACATATGCATAATTTAGAGTTATGCCTAGAGTGGATTTTGATAAGATCGATTTTTTATTTTATTTTTTTAATATATGTTCTATGTCATGGGGTATCTTATTGCCAAAACTAATTTTTTTTAATTTCTGTCAGAATCTTTTTCGGATTCCCTATTATAGGAATAATTAGTTTAAAGTAAAGAATAGCGAGCGTCTAGAACATTTCGAAAGTTGCTCACGACAATGGCACATGTGCGCAGTGAGAAGACGATGCGCGATAAGAAGATATCCTATAACACTGTCGTGACAACATCCGTCGATGGGGACGCAAAGTTGAACTTTCCTGACGAAAAATAACACCCCCCAGCTCGCTCCGCTCACCAACCCCCATTGATATGCTTAAAATAAATCATAGTTTTAAAAATGTATAATGTCTATATTAAAATTGTAATTTATTTTATGTGCTGTATTTGATTAAAATTAAACTTTCTTAAGAAAAAAGGATATAAGTAATTTAAATTAAATAAGCCATATTACTTTGTTGAAAAGAACTCTTTAATTTTAAAATATTTAATTTTTGATTATGATACAAATTCTTTTACCTCACTAATATCTGAATATGTGATATACATTTTTTCTATTTTTTCCACACCACCCTAGGGGTAAATAGAAAGGCGTGTTGGGTTTGATTTCTAATGTTGT
>JAPYZA010004900.1:8639-21530 GCA_030522685.1 Eupelmus azureus | reverse complement strand
ATTCAGTGTCTTCTGCCAAGTTACCGTTCGAGAAAATTATCTCAAGCTACTCCCAAGTGGACTAGACCCGTTTCATCTCGAATAAACATCGCGATCGATATACGTCTCGACTCAGAACGTTTAAATACGATGCAGCATCGACTATCCGCGGATCTTTAGATCACGCGGTATACTTACGTCAACTCATGAAAAAACAATAATAACAAAAATCATTATTTTTTACAGAACGTCAAATTTAAGCGGCTCGGTGCTGATAAATGGAAAAGACAGAAATCTTCGACGATTTCGCAAGATGTCCTGCTACATTATGCAGGATGACCGGCTCATGCCCCACTTGACCGTCTACGAGGCGATGACTGTCTCGGCGAATCTCAAGCTCGGCAAGGACATGAGCGTCTCCGCGAAAAAAGTAGTGGTAAGTTCGCTATTGTATTTTGCAGATCGTTACCACCTGATTATTCTGCTAAGACCTAAAGCTCTATTTTTTAAAGACAAAGTAATAAATCCTGAAGTGAAAATCTAATCGAGAATTCACGAAAGCGTCTTTGTCAAAGCTCAAAAAAATCGACAATTGTCCTTAACGCCAACAGATCGAAGAAATCATCGAAACGCTCGGCCTAAGCGAAGCGAGCAACACGCAGACCCACTGCCTGAGCGGCGGCCAGCGAAAGAGGCTGTCCATCGCCCTGGAGATGGTGAACAATCCGCCGGTCATGTTCTTCGACGAGCCCACCTCCGGCCTCGACAGCTCGTCCTGCTTCCAGTGTCTCAATCTGCTCAAGTCGCTCAGCAGAGGAGGTATAATCTTTTGTTCTTTTATTTATTTCTTTCCTTTACGATCTGTTGTTAGGGTTCATAGTATTTTTTTTTATTACTCTTTGTTTGTCAGGAGGAAGCGATGTCTAGCAGTGGCAAAGCTATATCTAGAATATGAAAGTAATCAATTTCGTTATCGACGTCGGTTTATTAATTAATTACTACAATTATACGTATAAGACGAATAATTGCCGGACGCTTCGGCTTATCTTTCCGAATTCATATTTATTAACGCGACTTACGCAGCGCAAGTCCCGCTGCATAATTCATCGGGCGATCTCCCCGGCGAACACAAGCGACTATCTCTCGCGCGAGCGATATCCACAAAAAACTTTATAAATAATTTACAAACGTCGCTTTCCTCACTATCTTTTTTATTTCTTCATCGCGTCCGTCCAAAGTCCAGTGAACTATCGAGCGCCACTGTATATCTCGTCTATAAGATGGAGAAAAAAAAAAGTGTTCATAAATATTTCTCGTCTCGCAGGAAGGACGATCATCTGCACTATCCACCAGCCGAGCGCCCGACTGTTCGAGATGTTCGATCACCTGTACATTCTGGCTGAGGGCCAGTGCATCTACCAGGGCAATGTGGGCGGCCTCGTGCCATTCCTCGGCTCGATGAGCCTCGATTGTCCCGGTTATCACAATCCTGCCGATTACGGTAAGTTGAATTTACTTTTTGTTTTGTTTTGTTTTGTTTTTATTGTATATTGGAAATAGGGTTTTATAAGTAAGAAGAGTGATGGATTTCGATTGTAAATAATTAATGACTATAAAATTTATTGCTTTAAGTAGTGATAGTGTTGGAGAAATTGAGAGGGCAGCTTGCGTCGTTTCTTTTATAAGTATTTTAATGAGTTCTGATTAGACAGTCATAAATACGTATTCAACGGAAAAATTACTTAGCAAAAGATTTTCCATTGAAATAAACGTCTTTGGAAGTAGGACTCGTGAAATTTACGCTCACGCATAGAAAACAAAAGCTACGTAGTATATTAGATAAGTTTAATACAGTAATAACAAAGTTTATATGAACGGAGCATAACGTCCTTCATAAAATTTGTATGATATTCAAAATCACTGTTAACTTTGCTTACATTAATGAAAAAAGTTAATACATTTCTGAGCTTAATGAAAAGCTGTTTTGTTAAAGCAATGCATTATTAAAAAAATATTAATTTTAAAATAATTTTTTTTAATAAACTATATTACTATTTGTATTCCTTGACAAAAGTAACGGGAAGTAGAAGACCTACCTATAAAGTAGAAAAGGTCCATCAATATCAGACGTACATGCCTCTCCATTCACCCAAGCTACAAAGTCCATATTAAAAAAACGAGTCCATCGCTAATCAACAATCACAAAATAAAAATCTTCATTCCATCAATCCCAACAAAAAAATACCTAACCAACGACTACGCCTTCGCCCACAGTGATGGAGGTAGCCTGCGGCGAGCACGGCGAGTGCGTGCACAAGCTCGTCTGCGCGGTGAACAACGGCAAGTGCAATAATTACCAGCATCACCAGGCGGCCCTGACAGCCGCCCAGACCGTAGCCAACGACATAGCTAAGCAGTCGCCGCCGCAAGACGGCATGCAGACCAACGCCAGCAGCATCGCCAGCAGCAACAACGGCAAGACCACCGAGATGGCCAGCTTGGTGCCGAACGGCGTGGCGAAGCCAGCTGGTGGCAGTAACGGCGGAGCCACGGTCCTCAACATGCCAGTCTCCTGCACGACCTCGCTCCTCGACTCGGCGGAGAGCATCGAGCAGAAGGTCGGCTTCCCCACGAACGGCTGGATCCAATTTTGGATACTGCTCAAGAGGACCTTCCTCTCGCAAATTCGAGATATGGTATGGCTGGAATGTTAATGGATGTTTTTGAAGGATTGGGGGAGTAGTTTTTAAGACTGGTATTTGCGAATTGGTAATGTTTTATAGATTGTTCTGTATTTTGATAATCCTGGGGCAGTTTCATTAAGATATAAAGTTAGAGATAAAATTAGTAATTAAATTTTATCCAAGCGCTAATATTTTACAAATACCAAATAATCTGCTTGTGCAATCTGCACGTGGCGTTTAATCAATCTCAATTTCAATTAGTAAGCTTGATTGCTTGCACTGGTGGTGTCATATATCTTATACTGTTAGTAAAGCTATCTATAAAAACAGTGCATAAAAAATGTAAAAATTAAAACTGCTAGATAGTATTGTTATCTTTATAATGTTTGTGTTACAAAAATATTCTTCTTTACAAATTTTTGCGTTTTAATTAAAAAATATTTTTGTGATTATGAGAAAATCATAATTGTCGCAGAGGATGACTTAACAATAATCTCATTAAAATTAATTTTCAAATAATATAAGTAATGTTATCTTTTGTGTTGCAGACATTAACGAGGTTAAGGCTGGTTTCACATATTATAGTTGGTTTTCTTATTGGTGCAATTTACTACGACATTGGCGACGACGCCTCAAAGGCCATGAGCAACGCCGGTTGTGTCTTTTTTACCGTCATGTTCATCATGTTCACCGCCATGATGCCTACAATTCTCACTTGTAAATATAATTTTTCTCCCTTCTTTTTACAAACAAAAACATTATAAACCTTACCAAATTACAACAATATTTAACTTTCGTCGTTCGGCTTTCAGTTCCCGTGGAAATGGCCGTTTTTGTAAGAGAACACTTAAATTTTTGGTATTCTCTTAAGGCATTTTATTTAGCGAGAACATTGGCTGACATACCATTTCAGGTGAGTAAAAACATATTTACGTATGAACCGCGTGATGATTTAAATGCCAATTCTAAAATACCTGACCCTTCGCGTTTCTGAATTACAGATATTGTACTCGACGGCTTATGTCATAATTGTTTACTTCATGACGTCGCAGCCATTGGAGACCGAAAGGTTTCTTATGTACCTCAACATTTGCATTTTGACATCAATGGTCGCCCAGTCAATAGGTCTGCTGATCGGCGCAGCAATGAGCGTCGAGGTAAGAGACTCATTTTCTTTTTACGCACAGTTGCTATTCCCGCGTCACCATGGGAAATCCATTGTAGATTTAATAATCTTGTTTTCTTTGTTAACAAGTTAGTAATTCTTTGCTTCTATGATCATGCGTTATTTTTAATCATCTGTTCACACAGTGATCAATTAATTACTTGCTTGCTTTCCAATTGCTCACGTGTATGATTCATAATGGTAATCTATGATATTATGCGTTTGCAAAGATTGATTATTTGAAAAATTCGTAAATATTTTGATCAGTAACTATTGAAATAAATATATTTGCATAAATATCTGCATGATATTTATTCAATCAAATTCTTTTACGTACAAGAGTTCTAAAATTTATCGTTTCAGTGGAAAGCCTATGCTTATAAAAATTTAATTCAAAATCCAAATACGGATAGAATACAAAAAAAAATCTCAAACCCCACCATTCTTCTTCTCCACAGACGGGCGTGTTCATCGGGCCCGTGACCTCGGTGCCGATAGTCCTGTTCTCGGGCTTCTTCGTCAACTTCACCGCGCTGCCCGTCTACCTACGATTCCTGAGCTACGTCTCGTACATGCGCTACGGCTTCGAGGGCGCGATGATCACCGTCTACGGCTACAACCGCAAGAACCTCAAGTGCTCGGAGGACTTTTGCCTGTACAAGTCGCCGCGCAAGTTTCTCTCCGACATGTCCATGGACAAGGCCGTCTACTGGATCGACGTCGTCGCCCTCGTCGGCTTTCTCCTCGCGCTTCGCGTCATCGCCTACTTCGTGCTCAGGCTCAAGCTGCGCTCGCTCCGCTAAGCGGCAGGACACCAGAGCCGCCAATGCGTTATTATACACATCACAGACAATAAAAGGAGAGAGCGACACGAGTGCCGAATCGATTGTACGGACGGACACATTCGTGCATTGTTGCTGCTTTGCAGAGGCGTTTGATTATAGAGGCCGTGCGCTCGAGGAACGTGAAAAGCTAGGCGCGTGCACTGTTGATGGTATACGTATTGTGGATTCGCTCGATGGTAGTAGTGCCAATGTCTGAGACGGTGTGATCGTCGGTCGGTGGTTTGAGTCTGCCAGGACCGCGAGAGTTCGTAGGCTGTAGGCGCATTGGTTTTTCTTTTTATAAGCTACGATTTATTCGATCCTTTTGTATATGGAGCACTTTATTTATCCCGAGCTTTGATAAACGCAAATTTTTCTTCGCACGAAACTTCGTACGATCGATTCGTCGCACTCGTCTCAAAAACACACCTTTTTTTACCTAGCGAAGGAAATAAAAAAAAATTATTGAATTAAATAATAATAATAATAATAAATGATAACTGATCTCGATGAGAAACGCGCAGGCGATCGATACTCGTTAATGTCGACTCTTCGTTCGCCGCGCTGTAGGAACAAAGTGTATAAAGAAAAAATAAGAAAAAAACTAACGAAAAAATGCAAGACAATTCATATGTATACACACGGACACATACACACACACATATACAGATATACACACATGAACACAAGTACGCGCGCGATACCGAATAGTTTTTACGCTAGTTTCCAAGTTGCTTCGCCCGAGAGAGATGTGACGTTTTTATATTAGAGAGACGCGAGTGAACGAGAGACGAAAAAAATGAAGGATGAAATGTGCGTGAAGTCGACTCGAAAGTATCGTAGCGTTTAAAGTTGCCTTAGTTTATTGTGGTACTATCGCTATACACATATATATATATATATATATATATATATAATAAAAAAAACTGTACGTCGTGTTTAGGGATACTTTGTATGTATTCGAGGAATTTTATTGTTTTTTATACCGTAGTTAAGGGGACAATTATTATACAATGCTATTGTACGCTATATATATATGATTTTAAGTATATACATATTATACACACTCGTGGTGTAGGTGTATCGAGAGCATACACATACACACACACTTAGAGAGATAAAGTTTTGTGATAATGACAAGGCGCTTCCTCCTGTCCTGCTCTGCCGGAGTCCCCCCACGTGAATGAGTGCGTTTGTTTTTTTTTTTAGTTGTTGCGGTGTATGAGAGTGCTGTAAAGTGAAGATGTCGACGTTTTGTTTTAGCGATCAAGCGACGAAGAGTGTGCATCAAATAGTTTCGTTGCGCTCCCGCTGGCAGGACGGAGAGAAATCTTTGCCATCGTCAAAATTTTGTATCAGTGCGTTATTCGTCAGACACAATTTATTGTACGAACGGGCTCGCTCCTTTTTGTCCGCGTTTAATTTTTCTCGACAAGTAAGCCATTATTATATTGTCGTATGTACGTTTTATTTGCACCCTTGCGTTCGTTACGAGCGTAAAGTAGCCGCGCGGTTACTTTGCACGATTGCTCCGGGTTGAAATGCGCGTTTTAACGGGAGAGCAGCGCTAACGTCGACGATATTCTTTGTTTTTATTTTCTATATAAGCATCACGTACGCTGAAGCTGTCACACTTTAGTTGATTACTCAAGAACGATGGGTTTTCATGAGCAACCGATTCTGTTTAATCTCCAATAAATTATATTAAAATTTATTTACTGCACCTTTTAAGTTTTTTTTATTCACTTCTCTCTGGCTTGACTGCACTTTTCGTTTTCTTCCATGGATATCCCTTTATGATTTCCCTTATGCTTGTTGAGAAGGTAATGATGGTTTAGAAAAAGAGGATTTGATTTTACTTTTAAAATTTAATTTTTAAGTATTATAGATTTGTATTGGCTTTTAAGTTATTTCGTTACTTAGTTATTTCTTTTTATTTAAGATAGAGAGTCCAAAAACAAATAATATATCGAACGTTAACTGTTAGTTAGTTGGAGTCTGAACCACAATTACACAGCTTCGATTTTGAAGCAATCAGCTTTTTATGAATCATTTCATAATTGGAATTGTGAAAAAAGCATTTGCAGTTGCTAATAATAAGAGTATATATTTAAATCGAAACCAAACAAATTTTGTATTTCAAAAGTTTGTCAGGCGATGAAAACCATCTATGGTTTTTATCCTTGATATAAAAAAAATGCTTGTGTGGGCACATATTTGTTACTGTAAATTTTACTTACATCCATAAGCAACTTAATGAAAATGACTTGAAAAAATTAATTCATCGTAAGCTCAAACTTAAAAATAATAAAATATAAACTATGAATAATCTTACAGCTGTGCTCCACAAGTATAGTATCAGAGAAAAAGAAGCTACGTTTTAACTTTATTTTACACCTTTTATCCTTCTTTTCTCACGCCGCAATAGTACATTATGCAACACGTGCGTTTAGCTCAGGTGATCTCCAACTCTGATTATCAGCAATAAACTTCACGCACCATGAGATCATCACTTCGCGCACTGGTTCCGTAATGTACATCTCCGCACAACGTGCGCAAAGTATAAAATTTTGTTCAGACAGTCTGAAAAAATTATCTAAAAAAATCAAATATCCGCAATCGACCCTTGAATCTTAGTTTCCCGTACGGCAAACAAACACACAGAAGCATAAAAACACAGCACATCGATAAACCGAATCTCAAAACACATATGTAACGTCATTGCTATACGAAAACGATTCACACACACGAAATCGCGACCGTATAGACCCTAGAGACGAGCAGACCGCGCGCATATTGCATATAGGTGTGTATATATAAACTCTAGCAAGTCTCTTGACGTCCCTCCAGTCACAGAAGAGCTACACGAACGAGTCTGCGCACCTCGCCTATAGCTGTAGGACTTAACGCGCGAGAGAGAAAAAAGTGCGCAGAAAACCGGCATAGTATAACTTCCAATTCAACGATTTGTACATTGCCTCGACGCTGCCACCGCCAATCACTTTTTAGGATACCGTCACCACGCTGCCGAGACGCCCGCGCGCAATTTGTACTTTCGAAATAATAAATCAGCCGCATACAATGCGACGATCCTTTTCTTATCGAGGGCACGACGATAAAGACACAGCGCGAGGCGCGCATTCGTTTTTTGCATCTCGTTGGTTATTTCTTTTTTGGAAAATTCCTGCAGTTTTGAATTTTGTCGCTATACGTGACCTGTTGCGACTTTGAAATGGCCTTGTTTGAAATTTCGAGTTTTCGAAGCGTTTTATCCGCGATAGATACGAATGCGTACCCGTGTTGTTGGCTTTATTGTCGTTTTTAAATTCCGTGAAAAGCGGAAACTCTTTTAATGATTGAAGGCTTCAATTTTTATCCGCGTGAAGTACTAAATTTTTTCTTAAAAGTCAATTAACTCGCCGTTTGACTCGCGTGAAAATAAAAAAAAAATGTTATTCGGAATATGCAGTTAAGTTTCGTTGATTCATCAAAAAAATGTTTCATTGTATATCTACATCTTCGTTTGACGGCTGTATATTGAAAAATAAGGCGTTTCCGGTTTTAAACATTAAAAACTAAGAACATGAATTTTAAGGATGCAAATTTTTAAGAAATATAAATAACAAAAATAAATGCTCACTTTTTAAAATTGCATTTTTTACGCTATTTCAGGAATAAATTGATTCGCGCGAAATAGTAAATTAAAGTAGTGCTCAGAATTTTAAGGGGACACTACTATCTCTTTATTCTCTCGTCTTTAATATCGAAACACGTATGCAAATGAGAATTTTCAGGAATGTTTGTTTAAATAAAAATTTAAAACTTTTTGTACAAAAAATTTTTAAATATATAACATTCTTTCTTTTTATAGCTTATATCCTAACTACTTTTTTAAATAAAACATAAACTTTTACTATTTCTATGAAAACAATACTTAAATAACTCTAAAACTTCTCTCATCCTTAAAAGAATAAATTCATATATAATATACCTAATATAATATAAAGTAAATTGAAGATAAATTTTGTACTCCCTAAAGCTTTTTTCAAGCAATACGAGCCAAACTGTATAATAACAAGC
Organism: Eupelmus azureus; assembly: GCA_030522685.1. NCBI lineage: Eukaryota > Metazoa > Arthropoda > Insecta > Hymenoptera > Eupelmidae > Eupelmus > Eupelmus azureus. The sequence continues at coordinate 12,798 of JAPYZA010004900.1, read as the reverse complement.
CTTCTTGAAAGTTGTGGTGTTTCAAAGAAAAGTCTTCTTAAACTTCTGAGCCCTATTGTATCGAACTAAAAGTAAATTCATAAAAAGTTTGGAAATTGGGATTTGAACGCGATGAAAATGAAAAAAGATAACATATATAAAAAATACTTCGCGATTAAAAGATTTTTTTAGAAGGGTTTGCTTTTATCCAAAACAAAAGGCTTACTCTAGCAAGACCAATCACTGGCTGCCTGAGCATTTGCTTCTATTAGTCGCAATTAATCATTATTTTTTTTATAATTAAATCTACTTCGACGAAGAGTAGTATACGCACTTTTCACTTACCCGTGAGGTTCGAGTTGCAAAAAATGACGATTATTAATAAAAATATAAAAAGCGATTATGCGCGCCGCGGTTTTTAGCGTTTTAAAAACAATACAAAAAAAATAAATAATAAAGAAGACACGTGAAACATATGAACAAAAGATTACTGAAGAGAGAAGAAAGCCCGCAATCGACTTGGAGTTTTAATCGAGATTAGTCTGCTGTTAAAAAACGAAAACTGTTACAAACTATATAAGCCTTTTCTCGAAGTTGAAACATGCTGATTAAATAAAGACACAAAATAATGGCGCTAAGAACAAAGACTTACAATGTTTAAAAAATTGTATCGTTGAAAATTGCGCGAGATTCTTGGTCGAGCGAAAGAAACAGACATGTAAATGAGTTTCGCCGATTTCGACGAGTGATACTGAGATTTAAAAATAACTATATAAACTTCGCTTGCAATTTGTCTGACTGCGTACTCAATTATTCAAGATTATGATTTATCGTATTTCTTAACAACTATTGTTGCCAACGTTTTTAGGGATGCATAAAAGAATTATTTTTTACACAATTCAAAAAATGGCAATTTTTGCCTATAATTTTCTTAATCACCTTGTTTATTAACTTCTCATTATTTTAAAGGCTTTAACAATAATCTTTAATAAACTATAACAATACTATTTTTATTTAAGCAGTATCTGTAAATTCGTAAGATTTACTGCATTATTCCTTTCTTCTATCTAAATCTGAAAGAGTGGAAAATTATTTAATCTATGTGAAAACCCTCTTACTCATCTTACCAAGTGGACGTATCTGCACGTAAAATAAGTAGTTTTTCACTCTTTCAGTTTTAGTTTATTGTACAAAAAATAGACTTTAATATAGTTATACGTTTAATCACTAATACTTTATCAAAAAATTTTTTTCTAATAATAGCTAATTTTTATTGATTAATTTTAGCAGTAAATCAATTGTAATGACTAGTTCTACAATGTTTTAGATGTTAAAAACGTTTAAAAATGGCGAAAAAGAAAGAAATTAATTAAATTGATTTCCTTGCCTGTGAAAATTGTAAGAAAAATTATGTAAATAAATTTGTTTGTACAAAATAAAAGTATATATGATTACTGTATAAATAGAACTAATTAAGAGATTCTATTTTAAAAAAATAAGTCAAATAATATATTGAATAAATGATATTTAAAATTGAAAATTTTATGAATTTAGTTAATGACTTTAGGCATTACGGCAGTAGAAGAAAAATTGCTAATTCCAAAAAGGATGTTCCCTGCTAAGTCTTATCGATACAATGTCAATTACAATTAATTGCTTTGAAAAATCCATGATCAAATCGATCATCAATGATCAATTACAATTAATTGCTTTGAAAAATCAGTGAGCAAAATAACTGGAGTGCGTACGCTGTCCAGTGTCGCCGTCACGGGAACATTCTGTTTTACGATTAACAAATTTTTACGAGTGATTAATATAAAACAATCGCTTAAAAATCCATTAGATAAAATCGGTTATAATCGAATTTAAACTGCATCCCGCGCGAAGGTCTGCGACTGTAAATGTAAAAATAACGTTTAACGAAAACAGTATACATGAAAATAATGCTAAATAATACAGGAATTCTGTAATGAAAAAGAAAAATAATTATCATAACAACTTGTAATATTAACAAATCTAATAAAAGTATTAATAACATTTACTATTAAAAAAACTAATTAATGAATAATTGTAAATGTCGTGACTGTCCGCTGATTGCGCGCTTGTAATTATCGTACACACCATATTACATAAATATGTCAACCAATAGTTTGTATAACATTAAAATGAATGAAATTCTCGTGTTCATGTATGTAGCTATACACAGAGTCGTGGACCGTGATCGTATTAAGAAAAAGCAACGTAATAAAAAAAATAAATCAACCACGTTTTATATGGCGAATTTGTAATCATTAAGAAGCGCAATATCTCTCATTCACATTTTAAATACGTATGCTGTAATGAATCGATAAAGTTTGAAGATATCTTCATTAAGTAGTCGGAAAATCAAAAGGTCAAAATAAATACGATTTTCTTTTCCGCGAATTATCGGAAGAGTAAAAGCATGATGGAGCCATCGCAACACATAATACATACACATCAAATGGTTCACCATTTTTTCAAGTAATGTAATTTTTGTATATGAACAAATCGACAAACCAAACGGCAAAAAACGATATACAAGAAAAAAAAGTAATGTGCATCATAAGATGGGGCTGTCGAATGGATTCGCTTGTAAACTGTGCGGATCGAGCAACATTGAAACAAATTACGAGTTGGAGCGATGATAGTGTATTACACACTTAATTAAGGGGAGTTAAAGAATTGGCACGCCATTTTACCTTTCATGGTGCGTATGCGATTTTCTTTGGCTAGCGAGGGCGAAAATACAAAATTCTCAAATCCCGGTACCGGGAGAAAAGTTAGTACTTTCACCCCGCTAGGCAAAAAGATATATTGTGTATAGACACATGAAACGATGAGTGATAAGCAGATCTAAATGAAGTGTCCAAACAAGCTTGTTTAAAGTCGTGAAAACTAAAGCGGGATTTTAGTAAAAGTAAGTTTTGTTTTTAAAAGGAAGCTTGCAATATGTGGATTATATTAAAAATTAGTTTTATTTAAAAATGTATAATTTTTAGAACAAATTCTTTTGGTTAAAATTAAAATATTTGGCATAATAAATGAACTATATTGACTTATCTTAATATTTTTTACTTGTAGCATATTTATCTTTTAAGTGCTTCAATTGAGAGTAAGACAGTTAAGTAGCAATGAATAAGCAAAGATGTTTTTATTTGGTTAATTTGAATTATTAAATATGTAATGTCGCACTGATTTCCAGAACTTTGAACAACTTGTTTGCCGTATACTCGTTGCTTAAAATGATGAATTAAAAGGCGTGCGAGGAAATATATTACACGTATTTGTATATGGAAAACTACGAAAGCACAAATGAATAAACGATTGTAAACGATAGTAATCTTCGGTGTTTTCATTTGAACCTTTTTCACAATTAATTGACTTATCTTTTACCATATTGTAATGCTTTTATTTTTATAAGTATGTAAACTGCAGCTATAAAAAAAAAACTAAATATTTATAAATGACCTTAAAAAGTTATTTACAAGTATTTGAGCTAATTTTTATTTCTATCATTTTAATGGTACGTTAGAGATTTTTTTATAACAAAACCTAAATACCCAAGTAATTTTCCCACAATATTTTTTATTATTGATTTTAACAAAATACTCATTTTTAGACCTAAAAAGCATACACAATCTAGCATTTAGAAAAGAAAATAAATGCTCGTGATTTATTATACATAAAAATACAATTTATTGGACTTCAACAAGCCGAATAATGTTAAAATGAAATTTCACTCTAAGAAATGGGTTAACATTCAAACTTTGGCAAATGTTTCGTATATCGATTTAATAAAAGTACATTTCGAACACAAATTTGGCAATAATTTTTTCGTGAAACCCTTAATTGGATTTCGTTTTTTGTAAATCTAGATTTTTTTCACTTAAAAAGTATGTAAGAATTGATTGAAAAATTTTCGCTTAATCGGACTTTAGAAAGTATATAAACTTTTAAAAGATAATATTTATTTATTTCTATGTAAAGTAAAAAATACGAAATATTAATTATTTATTTTAATTATTTTTATTAGAGAATGAGTTGTTTATTGTTATCGTTTTTTAATTTTCTCGAAAATACCCAGTAAAATTGTTTTAAAATAATTTAAAATATTAAGTTTACATTTAGGTCAAAATAATTTATTGAATACTGATAAATA
>JAPYZA010004898.1:0-13435 GCA_030522685.1 Eupelmus azureus | reverse complement strand
AAACAACGTTAAAAATTGGAAAAATATCGTAAAATCCCTGGAAATAACGGCTAGTTTCGGAGATATACTAAGATCAGGCAAAGTTCAGGCCCTGATCAGACGAAATTCTTATACACGGCGGCGGCGGCTGCTGCGGCGAAATAATTTTATAATATATACATATATATCTATATATAGTTTGCCCTATAAATGGCGGTCACCACATCTGCCTCACTATATTTCCGGTCTCTGGCAATCTCCCAGTCCCTACTCATCTTTGATTTCGTATATTCTGGATATTTTGCTGCTGAGAATTGTAGAATCATCTAAAGTAAATGTGTGTGGTATGCCAAATGCTAGATATATGATGCTCAAACCTGTATAATAAATCGGACACACCCATTGTAAACGTAGCAAAAGTGTAGACGGAGCTCAAAAGAGAATAATCTGTGCCGTAACTACATACTTTATTTAAGCCTAGCAAGTAGAAGTCTAAAAGCTGAGTTGAACAGTAGCTTCGGATTCTCTTAAATAGATCCTCGCTCGTTCCTGAGTCACAAGTATCGAGTATCGAGGAAAGTTAAAAAATGGCTTGCTCTACTGTACGATATCCTCTATTAAGGAACCCCTTGGTAAGAATTTATATTTAATTTTTAAAAATGTTATTTGCTACTTTATACTTAGGTCATAAAATTTCGTGCTTTTTAGAGCTATCAAGCTCAAAGTCTTAGTAGGTGTTATGTAAAACCTGAACATATTTCTGAGTTGTCAAAAGGAGCTTTCAGAGTACATTGCATTTGATATATGTATATATATATATGTGTGTGTGTGTAAATATATATTTTGTGTATGTGATTTAAAGAAATGATTTGGACAGGTTCGAAATTATGCAGTTGCAGCAGCAGCTCAGTGCTCTCAATCTACTACCAGTGTTAAAGTACTTGGTAATAAAATAACTATTGCTGCAGTTGACAACAATCATCCTATTACTCAAGTTTCCATTACATTTAGGTATGTTTTTTGTTTATTCAATTGAAAATTTCGATAAAAATTTGACAAACTTTATTAAAGGACTTTTTTTAATATTATGTTACAGAGCTGGTTCTCGTAATGAGACGTATGAAACTCAAGGTATATCACACATGCTTAGAATTTTTGCTGGTTTAACTACTAGCCGTTCTTCTGCATTTGGAATCACAAGAAATATTCAACAACTTGGAGGAGAATTGACAGCTACTGGTGATAGGGAATACATTTCTTACACTTTAAAAATAACTAGAAATAATCTGCAAGTTTTTTAAATTAATAATTATAAAATAAATATTCTTTATTTTAAAAATTTGATTAAATAATTAATTTTAATGAAATTATAGTGGACCAGCTCTTAAGTTTTTGGAGGATGTAGCTACTCGGCAAGTATTTAAACCTTGGGAAATTTCTGATGAAATCCCTCGGTTACGATATGAAGTTTCCACAATTTATGATAATACACGACTCATTGAACTACTTTACAAAGCTGCTTATAGAGAGGGCCTTGGATATTCTCTTTATTGTCCAAAACGACAAATTGGAAAAATTGGTTCAGAGAGTGTGAGAGCAATTTTTTTCTATTATAATTAAAGTCATTTTTAAAGTTGAATATTTATCATAATTTTTTATTTATATTTTAATAGTTGAGCCACTTCGTTTCAAGTTATTACACAAACTCAAGATGTGCAGTTACAGCTACTGGTATTTCTATTTCTGAGTTAGAGGCCTTTGCTTCCTGTTTAAACATTTCTCCTCAAGAATGTGAATCCCCTGTATCTAAATATTTTGGTGGTGAAATTCGTAAAGAACGTAATTCACAACTGGCTAGTGTAGCTGTAGCAGTTGAAGGAGCTAGTCTTAAAAATCATAAAGATGCTATTGCATTTGCAGTATTACAAAAGGTTGCAGGTGATGGTCCTAAAGTAAAATGGGGAGGATGTAATACTCCTCTTCATAAGGCTGTTGCTTCTGTAGGACAAGAGCCCTTTGCTGTAGCTGCATTTAATGCAAGCCACAGCGACAGTGGACTTTTTGGTTTTATACTTTCTGCTCCAAGTGATATTGCAGGAGATGTAAGCTTATATTTTATATATTTTTAACTTTTTAGTTTTTAATTTATTCTTGAAAAGTTTATATTAACCAGATTTTTTCTTTTCTTTTTTATTAGCTTACAAAAGCTGCCACCAAATGGTTAAGGGCACCAAAATTTTCAGATGATGATGTTGCTCGTGGAAAAGCAAATTTAAAAGCTTCTGTCTTAGCTGCTGGAGATAATAGTTCTTTACATCACGAGAGCATTGGACATCAGGCACTTTTCACAGGCAATGTTTTAAATACAGATTCTATTTCTGCTGAAATTGATAAAGTTTCTGCAGCTGATGTTAAAAACGTAAGAAAAAACAATAAATTAATAATTGGTTTAATAAATTATAAAAATTAATTTCTCCTTTTATTTGTAATAGGCTGCCAACCAAATTGCTAAAGGAAAACTTACAATAGCTTCAATTGGTAATTTATCAAGAGTACCCTATGTAGATCAATTGTAAAAGAATATGGTGATTATTTATATAGAATAACTAGGAAAAATTTGTCTTTTCCAACTATTGGAAAAAAAAAACGCTCTTATATTGTTACTTTCAGGTCATTAAAATGGTACTGTCATCAAATTGTTACTGTGTAAATACAAATAAACTTTTATTGAATAAATAATATACAGTCAATTTAAAAAATGTATTTATTTAAATTTAATACAATCTTATTTCTTCTATGGAATAAAATCTGTTGACGTCATTGGGAATTGATTTTAAAAGCTTTCCACTTTTGAGCCTATGAATCATTGGTCTAAGACTTTCTAGATCTTTTATTAGTTGAAGCTGAAAATAAAATCTATTAGGATTAAAAAGTTAAAGTCATCAATAAATATTTATTTTAAAATACACTTACATGAGTTTCTAGTATTTCATTTAATTTATTAAGAAGTTCTAAAACTTTTGAATCTTGCGAAAGTAAATAATGTTGATAGTGTGAATCAATCAAGAGTTTAGTCCATTCATATAATTGGCTATCTAATTTATATTCATTATCACATATACAATTATTACTTAAAAAAATATCGTCATGAAGTTTATTTGTTAAATAATCTAACAATTTTAAAATTTCATCAAAATTTAATTTAGCTTTCAGATAGAAAATAAGAGATATATCTGTATAACAAATATTAAGAATTTTATTTATAAGTTCATTTTGAGGACTTTTATTTTTAATGTTACTGGAATTTGTTAAAAATCCATTTTGTGTGAAAATAACATCAATATTTGAAATTCTCAGATAAAATGCTAAAAGTTCAATTAATAATTCCTCTGGTAAATCTTTTAAATAATCTAAACACCATAAAATTGAAGGAATGTCTTTAGTTTCAATTAATTCTGGTATTAAATTACGTTGGATTACAGTATCACTAATTCCTTCATGTAAAAAAGTAGAAATTTTAGATGCTACATTGCTTTTCAGTTCATTGATCGACAATTTATGAATCACAGTGTCAGCTAAATTTGTCCCCCAGTTAGCTATTGTTGATTCTTGAATAACAACAATATCATTGTCTTTTGTAACATCATCATTTGTAAAATGTAATGTAGAACCAAGCATTGTTTCAATTCGTTGATGTGCTAAGCAAAATGGGGCAATAGCTAGATGTCTATTAGCTGCTAATAACAATTTATCTTCAACCTTCCATAGTTTTGCATCAACAGTAAAAAGTTTTAATTTTTGAATAGCCTGCACTAACTTAAATTGAATGTTATAAATAAATAAAACTGCTCCTTCTTCATGAACATCAGCACCATATACAGCTATGGTGCTTTCATTTAAGGCAACCATTGCAACTGGATGCTTAGTATTTACTACTGTTACTACACTGATTAATGAACCAGAAGCTAAGTCCATTGTAGGAGTAATCAATGAATAATTATACAGCCGACCATGTGACCCTATAAATAAAATAACTTTATTAATAAAAAAAAAATTAGAAAATAAATCTTAATTGAGAAGATTCAAGTACCATAAAGTTTAGTATAATTATTTATTTAAATATACTAATAAATTAAAATAAATTTAAAAAATTCTTAAAAAACATGTTTTAAATAGTTGGAATATAAAATGGCTGTGAATATTTCTTCATATTTAGATAAAATTTTGATTAGATACACTGTATTGACTTTTAAGATAAAAAGTAAAATAAAATTTATAAAAAAATAATAAAAGAGTTTTTCTAAATGCATTAGAATAGTAATTAATATATTAGTCAAAAAGTATTATATAGTATATTACGCACCTAGGGAGGAAAAATAAAGAATGTCCCAGATCGCATGTAAATTGTCGTCCGAGGCTTCAACTCGGGCGATAAACATGCGATTTGAGGCTTTCTTTATTTCCTCTTGTGGTGCGTATACTATTTTTCACCATACCTGGGCCAAAAATACCACTTTTGTGATTTTGAGCTGGGAGCGAAAATGGTACTTTCGGTCAGGGTATGGTGAAAAAATATTTTAGAAAAGCTTTATTAATTAAAGAATAAAAACTAGATTAGCCAGAGAAATATAGCTACTTTAAACTTTATTTTAATGTTTCTTTAATTTATTTAATTCTGTTTAAAAAGCAGAAATAACATTTTAGCAAAAATAGTTTCTCCTAACCAATAAATAATGTTTTATCGTTGTTATTTAAATTATTTTATTTTTATGTATCTATTGTCGAAATAAAAATGATTTTAACATGTTCACAGGATAGACATCTTTATTTGCATGAAAGACGAAATCATCAAATATATGCATATTCTGTAGTTAATCATAAAGTAGCATATTTTTTTGAAAAACAATTACCCGAGTTTGCTAAAAGACCTTATTGTTTTTAAGGTTCTCTGAAGTTAGAAAATTGCCTTATAAAAGATCCACTTATTTTAATTTTTAGAATATAAGATTAGTTTTAGAGCAATCAAAATCATGACTCAAACATGTATCATGCAGTACCTAAAGCAAAAAAATCAGCACACATGTTTAAGTCATGCCATTTTGAACATGTTAAAAAACATTATAACTGCTTTAAAGTTTTATTTATAAATAAGTATTATTCTTTTAATTTAAAAAAAAATCATACTTACATAATGCTAATAAGTATGCATTATTGTCATCTTGTACAACAACATGACCAACCATGTTTTCAGAAGATCGTTTTAATTCTATTCTTCTCAACTGATGCAATTCTCCAATATAATTTTCTTTTATTAAAGGAATTACAAGATAATTATAATTATTTTCCAACTTTGTAAGGGCACAAAAGTATATTTTATCTCTTATACTAACTAATTGACAACTTGAAATTTTTTCATCTGGTAATAAAGTTCCAGGATTTTTCCATTCTTTTCTATTTCCAAGCACCCATTCTAAAGAAACAGTACCACCATTAGCGAGGACTAAAACTGGAGGAGTTTTTTTAAATGTAAGAATAGTATGTATTGTGAATGGCAATTTATATTTTTTAACTTTATCTAAATTTGTTTCTTCTTCTTTCCAAATTCTAATATTCTTCCCATTGAAAACTGCAACATAGCTTTTTGTTATTTCATCAAAAATAACTTGTGTAGTTAAACGTTCTTTGCTAGACCAACTGCTAACTTGTTTTAAATCTTGAAGCTATAAAAATATTAAAATTTAATACGTTTTCATTTATAAATAAAGTTATAATTAATTTAAAAGTTAGTTATTCAAACCTTATATCTAATAACAATATTTCTTCCAAGTGTAACAATCGCACAACCTGGGCTGGAATCTGCTTCAACGCCAAGTAAATTTTGTTGATCAATTAAAGGACATAAAGTGTAGTAAGAATTTAAACGAGCCATTTTAAAGTTCGTAGACGACTTTTATTTTAATTAATGTAATGCTCTTAAAAACTGTCATGTAAGTTTTGCGTTCAAAGACTGCAGTGTAAAATTAAAGTGCATATTTCAATTATAAGTCTATAAAATATAAAATTATTTGATTATGTTAAATGGTTACTTAAAATATCAAATTGGCATTAAAAAATGTTTATTTACATGTAAAATATTTAACATTAAATTGATAACTTTAATAATATGAATAAATTGAGGTTAGTAGAATAGGTCACATGTTATTAACAGGGTCTTTGCACTGTACGGCCTGAATGTATAATCCGTGGCCGTGCTCAGGGTCTGGCTACAACTATAGTGGGTCCAGGTATAGTGAGGCAGAAGTACCTACCTTGCGCTGATTGGTTCCGCCATTAATAGGGCAAAGTATAGGAGAAAAAAATACATATTATATCTATATATTATATGTATATAGACATATATATACATGCGTATACATACGTACGTATATATCTATATATAGTTTGCCCTATAAATGGCGGACACCACATCTGCCTCACTATACTTGGACCCACTATAAGCTACAACCCTACTCATCTCTGCTACAACCTTCCAAATTTTATTTGGCGTAACCGTTAGTGAAGTTAGCAGCAATTTCATGATTGGCTAATTCTGTTCGATCCGGCTTTTCTCTAATAGAATTAGCCAATTATGTAATTGCTGCTAACTTCAAGTTAGGAAATTGGCGGATACGCCAAACAAAAATCGGAAGGTTGTAGCCAGTCCCTCAGAGTCTCAGGGACTTTCCACATAACGCCGTTCCGCTGCCATTCTGTTGCCATTCCGACTCCGTTACCTCATTCGGGTTTTCAAAGGAGTGTTTCGTCTTTGCTACTTTGTACTCTATGGCGAATCGAATAGTACTGTTTGAGTCGCCATAGAGTACAAAGTATCGAAGACGAAACACTCCTTTGAAAACCTGAACGAGATAACGGAGTCGGAATGGCAACAGAATGGCAGCGGAACGGCGTTATGTGGAAAGTCCCTCAATGACAATCTAGATGCAGCTCACAGGACCCTGCCACATAGAAGCATACGCTCGCTTACGAGCACGGAGAAATCACTAGAGCGTGCGATCGTGCTCGTCAATACCAACCATACCGAGAACCCTATGCTACTTGGGTTAGGTAGTCGAACTTACTCAAACATTAGAATACGATGCTTTGGAACGCTAGGCCCGTTACACGCTAAAAAATACAGAAACAGTTACAAATACACGTATATATAGATATACTATCCCATACATTTCTCGTTCTTGTATCTGTATCTGTTTCTGTATTTTTTAGCGTGTAACGGGCCTTACACTGACGAACAAGTGTGCCAAAATGACCTCCAGCATGCGAGGTTCTTTTAGCTACTAAGTCTGAGCTAATATAGCATGTGTAACTGATGTTTGGGTAAGTTCGGCTACCTAACCTAAGTAGAACAGGATACTCGGTATGGTTGGCATTGACGAGCACGACCGCACATTCTAATGATTTCTCCGCGCTCGTAACGGCCATTCGACTTCGAGCCATTCTACATGCTGCTTTTTGCGCTACGCTTCGTGCGCATAGCTCCGACCGAAAAAAAACGTTGCTTGCCATCTATACATTCAATTACACCGAGGTTAAACAGAACAAACCTACTCAGTTTGAAAGTAATACCTATAAGTTTATTCATTCATAAAGTCATTTCTGCTCCAAGATAAGGGATCGAATTTAAGTATAGTCGATGCTCAGACTTCAAGTCGGACTCAAACTCAAATTTCCAATATGGCGGCAATGTAATAGTATAACTATATATATTGCCGCCATATTGAAAATTCAATTGTCAATTGTGTCAATAAAATACAATAAAGTACGAAAAAATACAGTAAAGTACGAAAAAGTACAAAAAAATACGAAAATATACAGTAATGTACAAAAAAGTACTGCAAAGTACAAAAAAAGGTACAGTAAATTAATTAAATTAATTTAATTAAATTAATTTTAAATTAAATTATCTAAAGTAGGAAAAAAACGGTAATGTACATAGATTTTTTTCGCCAGGGAACACCATGACAATAATTTGAAAGGTTTCTCTAATCTTCTTGAAAGCTTACATGAATTTTTCTTAAGCCTTTTAAAATATCTTCCGGGAAGGTTCCTTGAAAGGTTATACTTTAACCTTACCTGTAAGCTTCCTAACATTAATTTGTCCCAGACATTTTGTGCTTCCTGGAAGCTTCCTGAAAGATTCTGAAACTTTTTTGGAAGCTTCCTGTAAGCTTCCGGGAAGCTTTCATGCTATGTGGGACGTGAATCCGAAAACGATTGATGCGAAATTATACTTGTTTATCGACTTCTGTTTAAGTTTGTTCGTGGTAATTTTTTGTGGCTGCATTTTAAAATTAAGCATTTTACAGAGAACAAAAGATTTATACAATAGAGAGCACTCGCTTTCGGCGAGGACGGCCCGGGTTCGAATCCACACGATAGCGCGTTTCCACCTTTTTTATAAGTAAAATCCGGATAATAAAAAACGTAACATTACTTGAAGATGATGTTGCTCAACTTTACAAAAACTTCTTCATTCTAAGGATTTTAGAGAGTTTTTACAATTATTGTGTATACTATGATCCATATAGCACATAATAGTACTATAACGTTTTTAATACGTTATATGAGACCGCAGCGGATATATAACGTTTTTAAAACGTCGAAAATGCCTGTTGAACTTATTTCGACGTTTTGTGCTGTTAGGGAATTATTTTCATAACTATTATGATACAATCAACACTAAAATGAAAAAGTTATTGCATTTTTGAAAAATTATATAGTAGAACAATCAATACATTCAAATAAATCCATTTCATATAAAAATCAATTCATATAAAAATTAAAATTTAAAAACATCAATAAAATACGTTTTTTTAAAATTTTTTATGTTTATTTATATGATATAAATAACATACTAATTTGTTATCATTATAACTTTTTTGATTATAATTTAGTGAATTGTTAATTTGTATAAATATGAAAAAAAAAACATAACATGTTTCCATGTGGTAACTATATACTATGCGGGAGCCATGTGGGATACATTATAACCATGTTATAATTATATAGATTTTTTCAGTAGGGTAATGACCTTATTTTTGTACAAAAGTAAAATTTGTCTTCGCCCAGATTTCAGAAAGAGCAAACTATTCTTTTCTATGATGAACAAATTAAAAATTTTCAATTAACTCGCTAGCCGAGTGTTAAGGCTTCGGTCTCCGGTGCGAAGAGTCGTGGGTTCGATCCCAGGCTTTGGAAAATTTTTTTTAAATTCCATAAGCCTGGTCGAGTAAGTTTTTACTTGACGTTATAAAAACGTTTTTAAAATGTTTTATGTAAACATTTAAAAGTATACGTATACTTTAAAGTAAACTCTTCCTGAAAAGGGGAGACAACTTTTACTTTTGCATAAAAATAATTAGGTCATTAGTAATTACAACGAAAAAATTAATGAGACAAGGGTAGAAATTTGTCTTTCCTCTTAAAATATTCAAAAATCTATTAAAATGTAATTTTGTAAACCGAGTATTAAATTACTATTTTATTTTGTTCGGTCTATATCTTTTTTTTAATTTTAGATAGTAACTGAAAGGCGGCATGATTTAAATAAAATATTTTATAAATAATTGTTTTTTAATATTATCTATATAATACAACTTTAATTAAGAAAAATCAATAATAATTGAAGTGAAACATTTCAAGTGATTGATTCATTACGTTCAATAAATCATATTAAATTTAATAAGTTTTGTATAATTTTAAATATTTATTCATTTCATTTATACACTTTCCGTAAGTTTGTAAATTGTCATAAACAGTAAAATGTTTTTGTAATTCTATTTTATTTTGCTGGTTCGCGATATTGTATTCATTGAACTTTTATGTCGTATCTTTATTTCAGGCAAAATACGTATATGGCGCCATCTGGTGATAATAAAATGAAAATTAACAGAGCATAATTGTGTGGCTTAATCTATAGTATTATACGTATATTTAGGCTAGGGGAGTCTCGATGAGTCGGCGAGACGGGTAAGAGTCTAAGAGTATAAAACCGTGATCAAGTTTATTTCTTTTTCGTAATTATTATAAGAGAGAACGCTGCTAGAGCAAGTTTGCGAGTGCGCAGCGCACAAAAGGTACAAGTATAGACTACCGACAGCAAGTGCGGTCGCTCACGCGCAGCAAATCGTGGAATCTGGTGGCGTCGCCAAGAGTCTGAGTGGAGACTACCGCTGCTGCCGCCTCTGGAACAAAAGAAGCTAAAGTAGTAAAGAGAGTAGACAAGCAAGCGCCAAAACAAACGTTCTCATTACCGCCGCTATGTTTCAGTTATCTTCGAACTCGAAGTCAAAGTCTACAGACAAAAAGGAAACAAAATTGAGAAGAAAAGGCGGAGACTCAAGTTGGAAGTTTGATTATATGGCGTTTAGTGCACGGGTGTGATCGAATGCGTATATGTTTGTGTGTATGTATGTAGTGTAAATGCGAGCGTGCATGTCTAAAATAAGGACTACTTTTCCGATTTATTTCGAAGAATAGTGGTTATAGTTGCAGTGACTAATGCTGCAGCAGTGCGGCCAAGGTCAATCTTAAGTGTAAAAATGCGTCGGCATTTGTGTTACTGAAAAAAATGACGATTGCAAGCAATATCGTCGTCGAGTGGCTTCATTCGCTGCACTTAAGTGAATATGCCGAATCTTTCATCGATAATGGTTATGATGATCTTGAAATTTGCAAACAAATCAGTGAACCAGATCTCGATGCGATTGGCGTTTTTAAGCAAAGTCATCGGCTAAGATTGCTCCAGTCAGTAAAAAGACTACGCGAGGAAGGGGCAGCCAGTGTCTACTTTACGTTAGAAGAAAGTAGTGCTTGTCTCTGCGAAGAAATACCCGGCAGCGACAAGGAGGCCGCCACCTCTACTCTTTCTCCGACTCTCAGTCAGCATGAAGTCGGCCTTTTAGCAAGCCATCAAACTTCCAAATTTTTGGACGAGTACGAGGAAGGCAAGGCTGAGCTTGTTCGGATACCTAGAATGCAATTGCGTCTTATGCTACAGGAAAAGCTTCGAACCGACGGAATTCGACTTGCTTGTCAGCCCTATACTACACCTGTAAGTCCGTATGTTTTTTACATTTTCTTAACTGCCACATTTTACATTCAATGTTGAATCGATACTAACTGCCACCACTACCACTCTGTCTGCCTATAAACACCCCCTCTATTAAACATTGTATGTGGCTTTCTCTCTCTCGCTCTCTCACTCTCTCTCTCTCTCTCACTCTCTCTCTCCCACTCACTCTCTCTCTCTCTCTCACTCTCTCTCTCACTCTCTCTCTCTCTCTCTCTCTCTCACTCTCTCTCTCTCTCTCTCTCTCACTCTGTCTCTCACACTCTCTTTCTCTCTCACTCTCTCTCTCTCCCCCCTCCCGCCCAGGGAGGGGGACAGAGACAGAGAGAGAGGCATTTTGGCATTAGCATTATTGATAATGATTAATTATTGATATACATTTTCAATGTTTTATGATCAGAAACATAAAGACAATATTCTTATCTATTGTTTAAATGAAGATTGAAGTCATTTAATTAAAAAATGAAGTAAAAAAAAGTTTTGAAACTTAATCGCTTAGATATAAAAAATTTTACACTTTTCTTTATTAATTTCATTAAATTAATAAGAAAAATGTATACAAAATATTACTAATTTATGAAAACATACTTTATATTAATCCATTTTATTATTTTATTAGAAATTGGGAAACCGCAGATGTAAATATAGAGAGAGATTCTACAATGTTTTTGCAGTTAATTTTTTTTTTTTTTTTTTTTTTTTTTTTACAAAAAATAATTTAGGGAAATTATGTAAATTATATGAAAACAGATGCATCTAGTAAATCTTATGTAATTTTATAATATTATAATTTTATATTATAATAGCGAAATGTATTAAAGTCTTTCCACTAAAATCGCGGAATCTACTTTTCTTCGTGATAGAATGGAGAAAAACACTACTCTTAGCGGGAGGAATCGCACTGTACTAAATTTCGTGGGAAAGGTGCGAAGTGGCTTAGTTTTCGTGAGAAGTTTGAGGTATCTTAATCTTCGTCACAAATTTGAAACGTACTTGTTTTCGTTAAGAACAACGATATTTTCATAGTTATAAACAATTATCAAATGTTAGTGATAAACAAAATTAATGCGATTAAGTTCAAGAGAATTAATCAGAGGTCAAGTTATTTAGTTATTTTAGCAACAAAGCCTTGATATTATACATAAGTTTATAAAATTTGTATCATAAATATGTTATTCAACTATAAAAGCTATAAAAATTTATACACCCTGTATATATTTTCTTTTAACTTTATTTTCATTATAATATTATAACTTATAACTTGTTATAATTTATTATTAGGAGGGTGAGCGTGGATATTTGGAGGGACTAGCGTCACGGTATGCAGACCTCTTGAAAACACATTATGGCGATGTACTTGAGCCGCTTGAAGAGTTGCGACGTCGTGAAACTAACGCTTCCACTTCCAGAATACCTAACTCTCAACTCACTGCCAGTCATTCGCAACCTATTTATGTTCCTGGAAAATATTCGGTAAGCCATTAAATGCTCGTGTCTAATTTTGCAAATATATTTTCGATAAAGTGATTTAATAAAATTATACAATGGTTTTTTTTTAAATTTAAAGATATCTAATAAATAAGCATTTACAGACATAAGTATATGCATCACATTACAACAAATTACTTAATTTTCTATTACCCACTAACGGTCATGACGTAACTTGACTTACGTATTCGGCTAACTCTTAAGGCGACTGCGGAGGTTAGGATAGATTCTATTTTTAGGATAGATTCTATTTCGTAGTTTACAAACTACGCTTTTATTTTGCAAAATTTTTAGAATTTTTCTATCTTCCACCATTCTTTCAAGCCAGCAGAATAGTGGAAAAATATCCAAGGAATTGTGTAAATTAAAAGCGTAGTTTGTAAACTACGAAATAAAATCTAACGAAACCTCCGAAGTCACCTTAATATAATTGTGTGGCTGGGTTTAATTTTGTCTTAATAATTCAATAGCCATCGAGCTGCTTAAGCGATAAGGAGGAAGATGAAATTTATGGTTTTGGATACGGAGTTTTTGGGCGCCAAATGCTGCAACAACGACAACAGAAACTCGCACTCGCAACACAAAATTTCACTTTGGCTAATACTATGCAGCAGCATCAGTCAGTTTACCAAAGGTAAAATAAAAAGTAAATTAACTAATAAATACGTCTATATATATATATATATATATATATATATATATATTATAAAGATATTTCGCCGCCGCCGACGTGTATTTTTACATTATTTTTCGATATTTTTACGATATTTTCCTCGATTTGACGTTGTTTTTTCGATATTTTGCTATATTTTTGCTTATATTTTGAATTATCCCCCTTTA
>JAPYZA010004897.1:0-13699 GCA_030522685.1 Eupelmus azureus | reverse complement strand
TTATAGCTTATGTATATAAAATCTAATTATTAAATAAAAGAAAAACTTTACGATAAGTTAGAAAAAGTTCTTATAATTTTGTTGTCTGACTACATCCGAGATTATCTACTTATTTATATAGAAATTTGTATTCATTAATTCACTGATAAATTTCTGAAGTGCGGACAATATTTTTATGAATATCCTCTTCAAATTTTAAATACATTCTTTTCTTCCAATTTTTCAAATAAAAATAATTATTCTGTTACAGGCTGCAAAATTAGCATTAGATGAATATTTTTCGGAAGAATCGGAACATACAGCAAGTGGTGTCGAGTATTTTACATTTGACGAAGAGTCGTCGTTCGGTCCTGTTACTCCAACGACACCGCAAACTCCATTGTCTGCTGGTCAGGCTAATCTTTTTAGAAGAAATATGAGTTACGAAAGCGGCACATCTTTAGAAACTGATAAATCAAAAGAAGTTTCTATTCCTGAAATCCAACCCAAGAAGAATGGTAAAAATTTACTATCCTAAATATTAAGTTAATTATTTGACAATTAAAATTTTGTTGTGTATTTAGACATTGTAATTGCAGTAAATTCATTTAAAAGAAATTAATTATTTTTTTGAATACATGATTTTTTGTTGTATGTATATATAAATAAGTGTTACATTTGCAAAATTTGAATAATAATATTACATAAAACAGAGCAGAAGCATATTTTATCACATTTTCATGAAGCATATGCATGAAAGAAGAATGAAACATGAATATTTCAATAAAGAGAAGATTCTTAAAGATATCAAGTGTTACTTTTTTTTCAAATTAATATTTATAATTATAAAAATAAATAAAAACTTTTGTGATAGATTCATTCTAAAGTAAAGTGATTTTATACACTATAAAAATTATTATTAGAAAATGAGAAACTATTGAGTGATTCATTTATTTTTCAAATAAATGTGTGTACATCGGTAATGTTACAGATTCATCGGAACTTTCGTACGAATTTTTAATGCAGTGTGCAAAGGGTCCATTTGCCAAGCGACCTCCAGCTGACTGGGATCGTATACAAAAAGAGTGTCCCAACATAATTCGCAAGGTACAAGTCGATGATAATGCTAATACTATTTTTACCTGCACTACTGATGGTGATACTAACAAGACTTACATTCCAAATCGTAAAAGCTTGTTAACAACAAACGATAACGAATACACACAACCGCGCAATAATTATAGTACTTCATTAAAAATGAGAATGTTCAATAATTACAATAATAATAATTCAAACTTTGAGCCTATTGATTACTTTCATGAAAGTCAAATGGATGTTAATTATACTCATACCAGACCAATAATTGACATGAATAAATTCCAAAGAATGTTACAACATTGTAAATAAAATTATTGAATGATTGATATTGGAAGTGATAAAGATTTTCATAAATGAGTACAAATCTAAATATTTTTTTATTACAGCTCAAGAATAAAAATTTATTTTATTTCCTTTTTTTCAAAGTCGAAAAGAAGTGAAATTAAATATTTTTTTGACGTGAATTCATAAAAACTGTAAATTAAATAAGTATTTATTTAATGTCTTATTATTGCACAAGAAAGTTGATTTGTAATGACTAAATGAAATTATAAGTTTATCATTGACAGTCAAAGATTGAGTATAATTATTATTATAATGATATTTCATTAAGTGTTCAGTCAAAGTATTCCCTTTCAAATCAATTTTTTGTCTATTGACAATCATATATTGGTAATCATACTTATAAAGACTTAATTTAATTAAACGAATCTCAATGACTGTGATTAATATTATTGTTTTTTATATTATCTTTTGATTAAGAAAGAAATATCTAATAAATATTTGCTTAAATGATTTTTGAAAGAATTTAACTGTTAAGCTTAAAACGTTTAAAAACAATTATTAAGTTAAAAGTCTGCTAGCTTTAAATAATAAGTAATGCAATTAAATCATAAACCAAAAAGAAATTGTCAAAGGTTGTATTGCTGTTAGAGACTGTTACAGAAAAAACAGTATTAGTTTATAAGAAAATAAAAATTTATACTTTTTTACTACAAATTAACCAAATAAATAAAATTATTTCCTTGTACGTGCTTTTTTAATTATTTTTTTTTTGTAATTTTTGTACTTAGTTATTTTAAATGTAGGTATTAAGAATCTTTATTTTACCATTTTAAGATTAAAATTTCTACGAAAAAATTTAGTAATATATTATTAATATATTAATTTTATTTTTTTCTTATATTTGTTCCTTTTTATTATTTATAAATAAAAATAGTTTATTTAGATTATGCATTGGCCTTTTTTCATCTTTTGTTAACACATCCATTCGCAACTATTTTCACGCACGCTATTAAACATTGCACATGCACTATGGTTGCACATTTTTCATTTTTAAATATACATACATTCATTACTGAAGAACCTTTTGAACTGCATTTACTGACCACATTTTTAATCTGCATTCAAAGCATGCTGCTTCTAAGGATGCTATAAGGTAAGAGATAAAATATAAATTAAGCATTTCATTATCATCTGTTGTTTATTATTATACTGTGTTAAATATATGTTTGACTAAATTACTGATGAATGTAATAAAACTACTTTTCCTTAAAAAATTTTTATTTTTGCTAGGCACCGATTCGCTGGTTCGAACCGGAAGCATACAAAACAAAAGTAGCTGCAGCAGGTTTCGTTACGGTGATATCTGCTGGTGAACTGTTGGAAAATGATCCTGAATAAAATTTTTGAGGAGAATTTTCACAGAAAACTAACATGAACCAAAGTGAGTATTAAGATATTAAAATTTATTGACATAATAATGTAGTTTATTTCTTAAATTTTATTTATATTTAGGAGGAAATTTACAATTTATTATTTTAAAGGGTGTAAAAGACTTCTATTTTCATATTTTTATTTAAATTATTAAATCTAGTTTAAAAAAAATACTTTTAGTTTTGGCTTCTTTTACGTTGAAATATAGACAAATCAAGTACAAAGTGCATTTAGGCATATACTTAATTTTTTTCTACAATTATTTAAGTAATTTGTATTTTTTAATTAATTATTTATATCTAACAAATACGTTTGTATTATATAATATAAAAAGTACAAATAAATATTTCGATAGACTTTTTCTATATTTCCTCCCATAATTTCTTATATTTGTTTTATTTCAAAATATTTACAAAGTTACAAAAAGAGTATATATAGATTAAGGTGCTTCAAACACGTAATAAAATCTTAAAGATATTTATATATTATAGATATTACAAACATAGAAAAATTTAGGATACTTTATTCACTATAATAGTGAATAGTGAATAGAGTAAAGTTGTAGCTATTTTCGATTCCAGTGCGTAAAAGTGATTTTAGTTTTATTTAAACTTTTGTACTATTTCCGTTTTATACTTTTGTCCGAGCAAAACAAGAACGAAAAGTTCCGAAAAAGTTACAATTATAAGTGTGTTTAAAATTGAGCTTTGTGTACAAAGTATCAAAATAGTACACTACGCAACTAGTACGCTAAATAGATGTTTTACGCACATGTTCGACAAGTAACAACTTAACGTACATATATTTTGCATATATTATTTTTTAAAATTAGTTCGCTACAAATTGGTTTTTTGTGTAAGTTTTGATTTGGTAAACTTGTGATTTACGCGAAAATTGGATACAGTGCGCTAAGTAAAGTTCTTACAGGGGGATTTTAAATGTCTTGGTTTAAAATTTTGCTTTCGCCGAAAAAGATTTATTTAGGCTACTATACTCACAAAATTGATCCACTATCTCAGTAAGTACTTAGCGCAATGTTACATACTAATGAGTGTGTAAAGCACATGTTTAACATCCAGAAAACTAAAAGGATAATACAAATCTAAGCCATTTTGAAAATGACTTAGAAACGTTGTCGAGAATTTTAAAAAGATATTAAAGCAAATCAAAGTATTTCTTTTAATTTTTTTATCAATATTTATTATTAATTTTTGGCAGATAAAAAAATTTTAATTCTATATGGAATTTTTAAGTAGACTTTCACATCTTTTTAACAAAAACATCTATGAATTGTGTGTGAGAGGACATGTGTGCACGAATATATCTGTACATGCATCAATGCATATTTTAAAATAAAAATGATTTAGTTTTAAAATGCAGGTGTTTTAAAAATTCAAATTTTTGATTTTTCAGAGTTTTTTGGTCATGATAAAGTCAATCAAGAAAGCTTCAAAAGGATGTTCATACGTCATTACAAAGTATGAAATAATCTTAGTTCTTTACTTGGTTTATAGTTAAAATTAACACAACTATACCTTCTGTAAAGGAAATCTACAGAAAATGGAGAACTAATAATGACTATGAAACGCACATTTGATGTGTAAAGTTGGTTGTAATTTTTATTCTCTTTTATCTATTAACGCTAAATTTGCGGACAAGACGTATGAAATTATTTTTCAACGCGACTTTAGAAAGGCTGTAGATTTTAAGCTTTAAGAATCTCACAGCTTGATTGAAAATATACTAAACCGCAACTTAGCGTCTATAGTCTAGTCTAATTTCTTTATTTATGAGATGGAACTCCACTGTAATGGCCTAATCATAGAAATTAAAAGGGTTTTAAAGAAATAAAAATAATTATATTATATAATAATAAATCCGTTTCTTTTGAAGTGGTAAAATTAAAAACTAAAATCAAAGTAAAATTAATAACTTTGATTTTTATTTTAACAGAAAACGTTGAGAAATTGTCAATTTCAAATCAGTCTTACTACTTCATTCACTTATTATTTATAAATAAACTTATTTTATTTACAAAATATCGTTTTATAAAAAATGTACAAAAGGTAACATAATATATATCTTTTATCAGATTTATTTGTGCTTTACAGTACAACACACAAAGACACGTATATAGCAGTTTTTAATCATTAATAGTTCAAAATAGAAATGAAAATATTTTTAAAAGATTTACAGTGGCGTTCCCTTTCGGTTCATATGAAATCAAGTTCATAGTGTAATATCAGAAAAATAAGAATTATTTTATATTTTATATACTAAAATAAAATAAATACTGTGACAGAGCTTAATGCTTCGAAAAAAAAGTAAAAAAAAGTTTCAAAAGTCACGTTTGTTATATTATAAGTATGAAGTCCATTGAAGCTCTTTATCAAAGAAAAACTTGTATTACGTGAGCAATTTACTTGTCCGTCGCAAACTAAAGCAGGGGAAACTCCGTGATAACTTCCAGCCGTCGGTTTGTGTAATTATTTCCGAGAGCGATTTTTATAAGACTAAATTGGGCTATCCTTGTACGATAGAAGTTACTGTTATTAAACCCACCAAGTCTCATTTGATACGGCAGATGAAAAAAATTAGTCAGTAATGTAGTTAAACAGAAAGACTACTATGCAATAAAAAGAAATAAGCAAAATGCTTGTACACTCTCTAAATGAAATGTCAAAGGCAACTAAGAAAGTTTATTAAAAAAAAAAAAAACCTAGTCTGAAAATTGTTTGTGATTTCGTTGTTTAGTATTCATTCTTATTTATTTTTATTGAATTACGCCCCACAAATATGGAAAGGGAATCTCTTTTTCTTACGAATATGCGACTTAACGTTGTCTCGAAATCTGTTATGTTTGTTAGTTTTTACAGAATTTAATATTTATTATGTTAGCAAACTGCAGTGCTACAACAACCATCGACAAAAAACTTCCATTGAGGCGTTTCACTAATTTATTACGATTTTCTCTAACTATAACGATAGAAATAATAAAACAAAATATTATGTATCATTTTTCTTTTTTAATAAATTTTAAACAATCAGAATTCATTGATGTTATTTCTCTTCATTGAATTTGAGGTTTGAAAGGATCATAATTTAACTAAAAGACAAGGTTTTATATAAGTACACAGACACAAATTGTTTATATAAAAAAGCTTTTTGATGTTACATTTACATGTTTGTGTGGACTTTTAAGTCTCAAATTCTAAATATCTATATCTTATTACACATGATAAAATATCTTATTAAAAATAAGGCATGACATTTAAATATTTATCTAGAAAACTGTCTGCATTGCTGATGGAACTGCAATTCATTGCATTGAAAAAAACAGTGTTAAAAAATATGAGTTGACATTTATTGCTAACTATACTAAAATTATCTAGGTAGTATATAACACTGGTGAAATTAATATGAGTACTTATTTTTATTTGCCCTAATTCTTCAATCATACAAATGATGCAAATAAAAAAAATAAAAGTTCCATTAAAAACTTTTGCTTAAGTAGAACTGCAGATGTGATTGTCAACTACCTAATAATGAAACTCGCAACATTGAACACGTCGTTCGTTTATTTTTTTATAATTTCATTCGCGTATACTTAATTAAACAGTCTAATTCGTATCCCAGTGTTATACATTATCCAGATAAAACAACAAAATATTTTTTGTCATCACATCCAATAGATAATTTGCGAAGAATTATAATTATTCAGATTTTAAAATTTTAACATTTAACTTTTCACAATGAAAAATTATTTATGTACAATTTATATTGTGAGAATGACTTATTTATCACATAATATTTTTGATATTTAATAATATTTTTAAGGTTTGCTCTGCTGCTTAATTTATATAAAATATTACTTTTTTCAATCAATAAAATAATGGTCTCAATAAATGACTCGTTAAATTCTTTTCAACTATTGTGTAAAATTTATTGAAGAAAATACTTTATTTCTACTATAGCTTGACACAATTGAGTATAAATAAGCATACATGAATAATATTTAAAAGTAATACATAAGTTTCGAGATTGCATAACGTACTTTTTTTATACACATGTTTTGTTAATGAGATATAATGATAAGTAAAAATCGTATTAATAAATAAAAGTCTTTTGAAAATTACTTCTCTAACAAAATAATAGTACAGCTTTCTAAAATGAAAAACTAATAGCCTTCTTTTAGGATAAATACGAAAGTCAAATAATTAGCAAAAACTAAAATTGATAGTTTTAAGAATTACTTTACGATTTTTTTGAAACTTAATTTTTAAAATCAAATGTTACCATATTTTCTGATACAGGAAAGTGCTTACTTAGACTAGATATTTATAATATGTGTATGGTATTACATAAATTACCATGAAGTATTTACTATTCTTATTATTATTATTTTGTGAACTGATACATTCATAATTATTCTATATATGGATAATAAGTTTTCTATAGAAAAATAAAAGAAACTACATGGTGTAATAATATTGTTAAAAGAGTTACAGCTTTTCTCAAAGTATAGTATCTTTTTTCAAGGTTTACAATTTTTTTAGCATTTTTTTTCAATTAGGGATGTATATAATAAATTATCTATATATATGTATGTAACAGTATAGACAATTTACTTATACAGCAATTTTAGTTGCTATGTATATATTGTATTATCTACATTGTAATGTTAATGCGAAAACATAATTTAGTATTTGCAAAATTTAAGAAACAGTTTAAATGATGAAAAATATTTTGTAGGTACAAAGTTGATTAATTCTCGTTGATTTTATAAGTTTAAAAAGGCAGTACATGAAAATAGATTACATTGTTTCATTATATAAATTTTTTTATCAGTTACACATTTGTAATCAAACGAAAATTAAATACAAGAAAATAATACTTAATACTCTTGTTACTAAAATCCTTAAATAGTGTTGTGCTACCGAATTTCGAAATATCGGCAAGAACATTTATTTTATCAAACATACATTGCATTTACTTCCTTTTCATATTTTTAACAAAAATTATAAGGTTCTATTGTTTTCAATAATTAAGTAACTAGAAACTTTTATCAATGAATATAATTATACAAATGATTTGTAATACATTTTTTATCAACACATTTTTTAGTGTGATAATTTTTTAATCGTCATTTATTGGGGCAATTATTATAATTCCATATTTACTATGACAATTGGATTTGCTAAAAATTTACTATACATACTTTTTTTTTAAAATCAGAGCATTCCTTAAAAGAACTCCAAAAAATTAATTTACACTAACTATAGTTCTCAGTGCAGAGATATCATTGCATCATTGAAATGGATTGAGTTTTTAAAATTCATTAACAATTTACAGACTCAAACCATAAAATCACCCGTTATTCATTTGTACCAGTGAATATTAATTTTCGTCAATTACAAAAGAACTCTAAACAACCAGTATGTGTTTAACATTATCTTTGAAAAATTAAGATAACATAAGGATACATTTCGTAATAATTCATCTAGATAATTAACTAGAATTATTTTATTATTTCTAGGCAATTATCTCGATAATTGTTTATCTAGACAATGTACAACATTTACTCACGCACGCAGATTTTAGTTACGAAAAACTCATATTTTTCTAGACATTTCCACAATAAAAGTAAAATTGACTAAAGAGAGAAATCGCACTGATGCGCACCGTTGAGATTCGCGGGGTTAAAAGACGTAGTCAGCACCAGCCATATCTATTGCCCATCGGAATTTATCTCTTTGTGTCTTATTATAAATTTTTTCAATCGGCACGTCGTGCTTTTTACACCTGGAAAAAAAATTATTTTTGAATATTAATTTTTGTTAATTAATGCTCTAAACGTTATCCTATGAAAAATTAATTAATTTCACTTACCATGCAACTGAAATACGCGGATCCAAATAATTCAGCTTACTGGTGCCAAGTGCGATTTCTTTATTTTCTTCTCTATCAGTAGCTTGTACTTCTAATTTCGTTAACTGTTCCCTTAATCGATCAAGCTGCTTTTTCTTTTTCTCATATAAACTGAAATAAAAAAGTATGGATTAGAATTACACAAAAAGAAGAAATGACAAAACTTAAATTAGATTTAAACTATACATACACTTTTTCTTTGACAGAACCATGCTTTGCATCACGTTTGGCATCTTTAACATTTTGCTCTGCATCAGCTATAGCTTCCCTTTTAGCATCAATTTTAGCTTTCAAATTTTCCATCGATTTTTCATGCGTCTTAGGAACTGAACGTTGATGGTTACACAATATCGCAACAGCTCTGTTAGCTCTATTGTAAGAAAGAATCTTTTCTGCTACCGAATCGTCGGGATTCGTGAGTTTATCTAATTGTTGTTGTAATGTGAAAGACGCGTTAAAAGTTCTGAACACTTTAGCGGTAAGGCCCTCCATCAATTCGTTCAAATGCTTATTCATTACAGTTGTATTGAGACGATCGAAAAGTTCGTCTCCTTGTGATTTATTTTCCATGAAAAGCTGGAGGCTTTTAAAAACACGTTTCTCTACTGGTACTTCATTATAGTATCGAATCGAATCCTTACCTAAAATTTGATATAAAAAAAAATTGAAAATGGTATTGTTACAGATTTTATTATTAGCTTCATTCAAGAGATTAAAGAGATATTACTTACCTAAGAAATCAAATACAACTACATAATCTTTTCCATCTTTTTGTTCGTGTAACTTAATATGCTCAACACGTAGAGAACAACAGCCAACTGTGTCCGCTTGATCTTCATCTTTCTCGTTACCAGCTCTCAGAGCCAGTTTGTCAATAAAATATAATGCAACAGCCCTTTGCCTAACGCGCATTTCTTTGCTTTTCCAGTCTTCGCGGTACGTAGCTCTAATTTTATCTACAGATTTAGCAAGTTTTCTAGCAGTCTCATATTTTTGCCAATCCTTCTCACCTTTCAATTTACTTGAAGGATTTAACATAACATACTTAACTTGACCCTGAACATTCTCAGTCCAAGATGCTAACCAAGTTACTGTTGGATCGTGCCTAATTTCTTTCCACTTGTGTCCTGATGGAGCTTTCGGGAACTTAGAATCTTTAGAACAATTAATAAGCACATCTTCAGGTAAGACTCGTTTTTTCAGTTTTCCCATTTTTGGATGTTCTCCACGACCTCTGAATAGACCTGGCGGTTCAATTTTAAAGTTACCAATTTTTTCTTTATGACCATCAATTGTACAAATACCATATTCTTTTTGAATTTCATCATTTTTCTCTTTGATTGCTTTTTTCTCTTCTTTTGACATCGCTTTACGTTCTTCACTCTTTTGAATGAAATATTTATGCATTTCTGTGAAATTACATTTTTTCAAATCAGTAATTTTTGATCTTTCTGAATCTGTCATAACTTCACGCCAGTCATGGAAAAAGTTATCATTAAATGCTTGTTTTGTTGTGTAATCATGTTCCAACATTCTAGCATAAAATGTTGCTACTTCTTCTGCTTCCATAGATAGTTTCATTTCCTTGCCATTGTAATAGAATTTTACGCTATCAGGTAATGGTTCATAATCAGGTGCAAATACTGGTCCTTTGTGCTCCAAGTAATGCCATTTGGTTCCGTCATTTTTCTTTTCTTCTTCCCACCTGAATAGAAAGGTTATTTTAATTTTAATTTAGAAAAAAAAAACAATGATTGAAACTTCTGAACACATGCTAATAATATAAATAACCTTTTCAAATGTTTATTTAATTGAACTTTTGGTAATTTATGTTTTAATCTTACGATAATATATTCCAAATTTATATAATTTTTTAGTACAACAAAAGTTGTGAAACTTGTAAATAATTTGTTCATTATTATACATTGTACTTTTCACTGCTAAATAAAAGTAGCTTTATATAAAACATGGTAGAAAAATGAATTTGAGGTTAGGAACTATAGGAAGACAAGGTTAAGCTAGGTTGTACCATGTGACCAACTACAAATAGAGAAACTAGAAATTTTTTAAATACTTTACCATTTCCAAACCTCCTGTTCTTCTTCTTCCTTCTTTTTCTTTCTAGGACTTTCATTTTCGGTCTTTACTGCCTTTGGTTTTTGTTTCTTCTGTGGTTTCTAATAAAAAAAATATATATATATGTAATTAATTTCCACCAAAACTTTTGTTAATGAATATAATTAAAGAAATTAATATTACTCGCTCAGGTTCTTCATCATAATCTTCATCCTCGCTGTCTACCTTCTTTTTCTTCTTTTTCTTAGCTGGTTCTTTCTTTGGTTTTTTCCGAGCAGATAAAGGAATATCATCATCATCATCTGAAGTTTCTATTTTTCTTTTAACACCCGGTGATATTGTTCTACTAGCCTATGTAAAAGTTATAAAGAAATATAATAAAAATTTGAAATTTGAAAAAGTGAATCATTAAATATGTATTTCATATTTACCAAAGGCATATCTTCATCAGATTCTTGTTCTTCTTCTTCTTCATCTTCAGTTTTTAAGGTGGTATTGTGCATTTCAGAAAGTCTGGTATCATTTCCAGAATCCATACTTATTTCTTCTTTCATTTCTTCATCTTCTTCCTTAATATAAAGTCGTTGACTGTCGTCTCCACTGTCATACTCTTCTTCTGGTTCTTTGAAAGACTCTACTTCCTGAATTAAAAAAATATTTTGATGTTATTGATTGCAAAAAAATAATGAATTGGCAAATGATTGTCTATAATAATCAAAAACAATAACCATTTTAATTTCTTCCTTTATTGCTGGTTCATTCTTTATTTCGCGTTCTTCTTTCACTTTGGTTTCTTCTTTACTCTTTGATTCATCCCTATGTTTGTCTTTCTTTTCCTTCTCATCCCGATGTTTGGCTATAAAGAAATACATTTTTTTATTTTCATACATTTAAAATACTAGTAAGAATTTTAAAAAAAATTTATTTTTCTTACATTTTTCTTTATCATGTCTGTGCCGATCTTTGTCCTTGTCATGCCGATGCCTATCTTTGTCTTTTTCAGAGGAACTATGTTTCTCCTTGTCTTTTTCGGAGGAACGTTGTTTATCCTTGTCAGATGAATGGGAACTGGAATGACGATCTTTGTCTGAGGAATGCTTTTTTTCCTTATCCTTAGAACTTTTCTCTTTGTCTCTGTCCTTATCCCGAGAAGAACTGTGTGAGGAACTATGTTTATCCTTGTGCTTATCCTTGTCCTTACTCCTTTCCTTATCCTTGTCTTTATCCTTTGAACTGCTGCTGTGATGTCTGAGAAACAAATTAGTACAAAGTAGTTATAAATATTTAATTTATAAATGTTTTATATATATCTCTAATTGATTTTACTGGCTACATGTTTTTATATTTATTTACATTTATGTTCATTTTTAATTTTTTTGAAATATTTGTATTATATTAATGGAACTTCTATAAAAATAAAGGTATTAAGTTAAAAGTATTTATTTGTTATTGTTATTATTTAATAATAAATAAAAATATTTACTTGTCTTTGGAGCTTGAACTTGATTTGTGTTCTTTGTCTTTACTCCTCTCCTTGTCTTTTTCTTTGTCACGACTTGAGCTACTCGAACTCTTGTGTTCTTTATCTCGACTGGATGAGGAGCTACTCTTTTTATCCTTGTCTTTATCTTTGTCCCTGCTCTTCTCCTTATCCTTGTCCCTTTCTTTATCCTTACTACTGCTACTACTGCTATGTTTTTCCTTATCTTTGTCCTTAGAGGAACTTGAACTATGCTTATGCCGATCCTTGTCACGGTGCTCACTTTTATGGCTCTTCTCTTTATCCTTACTCCTTTCCTTATCTTTATGTTCAGACTTATGACTCCGTTCTTTATCTTTGTCTCTATGTTCAGACTTGTGTTCTTTTTTATGATCATAACCATTGGTCATGCCATTTAGTTGAGCATCTAAATTAATTGTTTTATACCACTCTAACCTCAAAATCATCACTTTGATCTGAGTTTTCGGCTCTCGTGGCATAAATTACAGTTTGACACTAGTGCGTAAGGTGATTTTTGCAAATATCCACATTCCGCACCCGGGTCGAAATGTACTATTTCTTTTATTTTATTACATTTGTTTCAATACATTTTCTATAGACAGTAACTGGTAGTAAACTGAAGTATTTAAAAACTTAATAATACCATATGAACTAATAAATTTCTTTTTTAGAAAAAGAGCTTTCTAAAGAATTTTAATTTTAAATTTAAATTCTTCTTAAAGAATTTTAATTTTAAATTTATAATGATAACCATTCCTATAAGTAAAACAAACAGTGAATTATTCACAAACAGATCAGTAGAAAACATTTGCAAATAACCACCCGACCATCTGTTAAATCAGCACTAGATAAAAAGCAGTTCCAGAATATTCATCTTACAGGCAACACAGGTGCCCCATCAACATCTCAAACAGTGTCCACTTTGAACCCAGTAAAAACTCAAGATTTCCACGCTATTCGCGAAAAGCGAGAGAGAAAGAGAGAGAGGAAGAAGCGAGCCGCATGGCTGTCTTTTAAATTTAAAATCTGGCCTGCACTCGGTGCAAAAAAGCAGATCGCGCACGGCGCTCTTTCAATCGATTCCCATTCGGATTCGGAGCACGTGCCGATTATCTGGCAGCTATAATACATACGTCTCTCTCCTCTCTCGTGTGTCGCGCCACGCATTTTCCCCCTCGACTCCTTGTCACTCTCTCTCTCTCCCCGGCTGGCCAGGCGTATATAAAAAGGGAACTGCTTTTTACCCACAATTCTACACTCACCTCCATGATTACCTGCGGCACTGCTATTCTCCTTGGCCTTCTTCTCCTGCAAGAATCGAAAAATAGCCCAGTATTAATAAAAGCCTCTCCACGCACTCTCCAGAGCCAAGCTCGACTCTCTGTCACCTCTCAAAAAAAA
>JAPYZA010004896.1:0-12894 GCA_030522685.1 Eupelmus azureus | reverse complement strand
AGTTTTGCCGCCCCTCCTCGTCCCTTGGGCGGAGACGTAGCTTATTTTCACAATAAAAGCCGTGAGCGCGGGCGCTGGTCCGCATAAAAGTAAACTGCGCGCGAGTCTTATCAGTTTTCCAAGTGGCTCTCGCGAGGGAAACTGCCGGCAGTTAACGGAAAGTTTCTTTAATTTAACGCCGGTAATTAATCGCGTTTAGAGTTGGTTAGCTCCTCAAGCTAAATCGAATATTCCGAGCAGGCCGCCCTTAAAGCCGCGCATGAAATATCTGTCCCTAGGCTCCAAGGCCTTTAAAACGCAAAGAGTAAATTAAATCATCAAAAGTTGAGAGCCGAGCGCGCCGCCGCGGCTCTCTCCCTCTCTCTTTCTCCGAGGGGAAATAAAATGCAGAAGCCCTGACAAATTGACCGTTGAGAAGTAAGCTTATTACCCGGCTACGGCGCTTCCGAGGAAAAAGTGGATACGGACAGCGGCCGGCTTCGCGTTTAAGGGCTTGGCTGACTTTGTGTGGGAGGTACGGGATGATTTTGACGGGAAATCGATTTATTGACACTTTTGTGCTTGCGCTAACGAAGTTGGGAACTTGGATTTCATCGAAAGTCGTTCGGATTACCAGATTTTTATTATTAGCCTTTCTTTTTTCGGCATAATGTTTAGTGACTATGCTCTATTTCAAGTTTGACTTGATTCCTAACGTTAAAAAATTAGCTCTTTAGATTTAATTCACGAATAGGCAGACGCGCGCTATTTAACATCGCACCCACGTCTTCAGATGCTTTGCATTAACTTTAAAATCAAAGTAATTAAATAAAGACTTTTTAGCCCAGGCTGAATCTAAGCCGAGAGAGTAAAGATAGAAAAAAAAGGAAGGGGCGCAAGAGCTCGACATGCAAAAATTACGACGCTGAAACGAGCGCGCACGTCGTCGGCGGAAGGAGAGCTTTTACTTTCAGGGCAAAGTTTTTGGCTCATCAGCCGGCTATTCATGCAGCCGGGGAACTTGAGACTTTTAGTCGTTCAAGAAAGACAGTTAATTCTTAATTTATTCCCTGAATGAGGAAGAAGGAGTACTTTCATTATTCGGAATCTCTTGAGAGCGAGAGGAGGAACGCCTCCGACAAAGAACGTTAAATTTCTTTGCGATAGTCGTACAGAAAAAACCACACGCTTTCTTCAATTGCTCAAAAAAAAGTACTTTTCTATTCCTTTTTGTGCTTAACCTTCTTGCGAGCGATTAAGTAAATGTTTGCACAGACTTTTCCTCTTTAATAAATTTTCATTGATAAAGCGGAGGAACTTACGTTTCTATAATGTCCAGCTATAATTAAGTGTCTCTATACGTCTAAAATTTACCAGAAGCCTTTTAAAAAGTCTGTTACAATATTAATCCAATTACTCGGTTCCACTCACCCAAAAATCCTTAATTTCATAAAATCACAACGATCACCCCAGCAACCAAAGCCAAAGTCTCAACCCATTTTAAACTGCAAATCCTTTCTTTCAGCGCACGTGTACACCCAAGGAACCAGCATTTTGGAGCCTTAGCCCTGCAGCCAGAGACGAGCTAAGCTGAGCAGTCGCGCGAGGGTTACACCGCAGCCAGACAAACCCACCAACAAGTGGATTAGACATAGACGTACGACCGCAAGGAAATTAACTTATGTCAAGTGCGTGATAGAGTGCGCATCCGGGACTTAAGTAGGAAACTTCGAGGAGGGTATACATACATAAGACGCGCGCTTATATGTATAACGTCGCCTTACGCCGCGTGGCTATTGTGTGTATCGCGACCCTCGAATTACCTCGTCAAGCGACGCTTCTCAAAGTACGAGGCTCGTAAATAGCTCAGGGGTGTCAGGATGACCGGCTGCGTGCATGTGTACCTGTGTATACGTGCAAAGGAGCTTCGCAATCGACGACGAGTCGCTAATGAGAGCCGTTGAGTGGCCGACACGCGATTCTTGTATCTTCGAGCGCTTTGTGCCTCCGTGATTGTTTTGCTGGCCAGAGGATGGGGGGAATCTTTTCTTCGCGTGGGAAGCCAGCGGGAAAACCAATTTTCCCTGGCCGCCTTTCGTGGAACGTGATTATGGCTGCGTTGCGTGGCTTTTTAGGATGGTGATGGATCTCCGGCTGGATAATGGGCCTGCATTATTTTCCTGATTTCCGTATTCTTTCGGCTTGTGATTAATGTTGATGAATATTCTGCAAACGTATCCTTTTGATTGTTGGTGCTTAAAGGAAGGAGGCAGACAATTATAAAGTCCGAAGTGCTTAAAATAACAGCGCAAGGATTTGAACTTGTCAGAATGCAAACGTCAAATTTTAATCACCGACCGGATTGTTTTTTGATGAGACAAGGCCAAAGTTTACGCATCTAAGCGCGTCTGGGCGAGAGAGTTCGTCTCGCTGCGGAATGACAACATCAAACTTGAAATTCGGCTGTTGAATCTTGAATACGGCGAATTTCTCGCTCGCAGTCCCTCTATATCTTTCCCCTTAACGCCTTTTATTACCTGGCCTGACAGGATAGGAGTAAAGTCGCGAGGGCGCGCAAAATTCACACGCACACAAACACACACGTACGCGTATATATAGAGAGAGGGGCCAGGATCAAGATGAAGGATGAGTGACGTTTAAGGAAGGATCAGCGCCCGAGGGTGAAGAGATGGCTCACGAGTGCCTCGGCTTTATTAGCTATTTGCGACGAAGAAGCCCTCGCCTCTTACTCTCGTCGTTGCTCGCGGTTATTGCCGCAACGTTCCGTGTGTCCTTCGCCCCTGGTAATTCGGATTCGCTCGTATAAACGTCGCGACGGCGCCGACGAAAAAGGGTTGGGCCTCCCTAATGAGCCCTTGAGCTATGGCGCGCCAACGGATCATCCGTCGACGCCAGACAAGGGAGCGAGCGCCTTAACAATTTGCCTCTGAGGGCAAGCTGCCCGGGAGCAGGTGGGAGAGATAAAAATTATGTGAAAATTGGGAAGAAGTACGAGGAAGGTTGAGAAAAGAGATGATGTATAATGGGACAGAAATTGTCTGTTAGAATACAAGTGATCAAAAAAATGCCTGTTATTTGTTAAATTAGGCGAAATGTCTGTTCTTATCTGTTAATTTGAATCCATTGGAAGCTTGATTGACAAATAATAACTAGAGTTAATAGAATAACTTTCAAGTTTCTTTTTCTTACAAACATTCTTTTTATACTTTATTCAAGTATCAAAATTTTACTGTTATAACTGCATAATTAACTTTTTCTTACATCGAAACCATGACTCTTTGCAACAAAAAGTAAAAATTTCACTTTTCTACATTTACAGCGAGTAAGGCACACTTACTAAAGAATTGCGAAACTCTAAAAAATAAGCTATTCCTTAAAAGCTTTTTCTTTCACGAAACACTCATTCCCTGCTCCTAATAGTAAACCTTTAATTACTTAAGTGCAGCTTGTAAAACGGGGATGGTTAGTTTATATACATCAAAACTGCAAAACGTAAAGTTTGAACGGTCTTCGGTAAAGCCGGCTGATTCCAGTCATTAAAGCCGAACTACGCGGCGCCGATATGACTAAAGTGGTGTGAAAGACCAGAAGGGGACTGGCGTCTTGCTGTTTAGAGAATTTTAATTGCTCGCGCTGTACTCGTAAAATGAAAACCCCATTACGCAGCTGATGGAGACTACAGTTCGTAGAAGTAGAAAAAGTCTGTGACTAGTCGGCCCATCAATCTACTTTGTATGTCAGTTCGGGATTCATTTGAATCGGCATTGCTCTAAGAATTCATAAAAACTTTTATTTTCTCGCTTCAATCGGCTGATTTATTTATTATTACGGTTTACAAAGAAGCCGTAACTTCTTAAACAGAATCTATCAAGCAATAAATTTGTTTACAGCACAAGCAGAATTTTCCTTATCAATATAAAGCTTCAATTAGTCGTTCCCCAACAAAAGTCTATTGCCATTTTTATTGGCCTCCGGTTCGTATATATACACGTTGATTACTCGCAGACTCGAAGGAGAAAGCGCGCGGGGAGCGTTCGAAAGAAATATCTGCGTCTCATTGCGTAATAAGCGAACTTTATTATCGGGCATTATATTCGGCAAGGCGCGTCTAGCGCTCGTTTTCGCGCTTCGAAATTGCCGCGCTCGGCTCTATACGGAAAAACTTTTGGAATGCGCTCGCTTCGGCCGAAGAGGCCTAAAATAAATGATAAACGATAAAAGTATAATTGCGCGAGGGGTGGAGGGATAGGGAAGGGAGAAATCGCCGGAGCGAGATCGCGGCTACGGGCTTTTTCCCCTTCACCGCTCTCGCCTTTAATCACATTTTCTCTCGCTCTCTCTTCTGGCGCAGGAATTGCTTTTTTCCACCCCAAAGGAAGAGGCGAGCTTTGAGGAAAGCCAGAACACACGGATCGCCTGCAGAAGGTTGTAATCGCGCTTGCCATAAGTTTCCCGCTGCTGCTCCGTTTAGCGGGAATGCGGATAATTGAATGTACGCGCTCTCTTTCTCTCTCTCTCTCTCTCCGTGCTTTTGGAAATTAACGTCCGCTTCTTCTTTCTTTATCCGTGTGCTGCTGTTCTCTGTTCGTTTCTGTCTCGGTGCGAGCCAATTGTGAACCTGGTACTGCCACAGTGGCTTTTCTATACGCGATTGCGTATTTTCCGGGCAATGATGAATGGCCGAGAGCTGTACTTTTGCCGGGCAGTGCAAGAGAGATCTAATTCTGAATGCATTTCAGGCGATTTATTCATGCGTGCTGGTTTAATGTGATATCTTGTTTTATTGTGATGCTGTAATAACGTTGATCGAGTTGGTTTTGTTAGTTTGATAGTCGTTTATCAAGTATTCTTAATCGCGTATAAACATATTGTTGTTTAACGATATAGTGTAATACAGTGTTATACGATATTGCACATAAAATCCACTTAAAGCTCGTTCACTACACATTCAACTAGCTTTTCGTTATTTACATACATCAACCGTGAGCATATGTGCCAAGCATAAAAGCGTCCATATCATTACACGCGCAAGAATCGAATAATCCCGATAAGATTAACGGAAATAACGTCCCAAATAACTACATCGCATCTCGTTCCACGATAACAATCTAAACTCCCAGCTCAAGAATCGCCGGAAAAATATTCATAAACCAAGCGATAAACCAGCCCGGTCGCAGCTTTGCCGACCACCACCAAAAAAAAAAGTTCAATCGTCCAGCGAATACTCGCCGCCTAATTTCCCTACGCGCGAGCCCGATGACATCGTTTAATCGCGCGGAAGGGACGTGTTTATTCGGCTTTCTATGCGAGCGCCGTGTGTAATGTAGCGAAAACATCGATACACGCCAGCGCGGCTCGCTACGAGAGAGAGTCGAAATCGAATATCGGGAGAGAAAGAGACAAAACGCCAGACGCTTTTTATGACAGTCACGGCCCGCGCCAGAAATGACTTATTCGTCGAAATCGACGCATCGCCGATATCCGAGCGTATGCGCGCGCTGGCTCTTTGTCCGTCCCGAGTTGGGCGCCAATGTTGTACGGGCGAAAATTGACGCGGCGCCCAAATAAAATGTGTTGTTTGCCGGCTGGGTTCGATAAAGCGCCGCGTGAGCGCAGTGCGTTTGTTTACGAAGCTGTAGCTGCTGGTGCTGGTGCTGTGTGCTCGAGTTTACACTGGAGGATGTCGACGCCTGTAATGTTTGCCGTAAATTTGAGCATTTCCATCTTGACGCTGGGATTAGGGTCAGCGATTTCGATGCGGAATTACGGTCGGGCCGCTGAGCTTGATACGTTATTAGGGAATTAACGATATTTCCGAGCCAATGGTTTATCAATTTGTATGATTGAATTGTGTGATAGGTATTCCTATAGTAATTGGGGCAAATACTGTACGCGTATTGACAATGGCATCTTGTGTTACGAGAAAGTTTGTAATATTTGAATAGGACATTCATTATTTAGGTCTAATCATTCACAGCTGTAATTATATTCATAATGAAACTATCTACTTAGGTCCTGATAAGGATCTATTTAATTTTCTAATCAGGTAAAACAAAAAATTTTCCACATAATTTCAATGATTCCAGCAAGCGCAATAAAAATACCTATGACCACAAACATCGCAATACACAATACCCAAATGCTTTTTTCATTGTAACACCCCAATCCAAACACAGTAGATCCATAACGAGTATTTAAAACAGAGCGCGAGAGAGCCGAAACTCCACAACGATCATGCGCCGAGTTATTTAATGGACATTTCGGGAACTATTATGTCAGATATCGCGGGGGCGGCTGTATAGGTGAGAGCGGCAGCTCGCGCGCTGGCAAGCTGCCAAGGCACGGGGACGAGGCTAATTGTCGCACGCGGCCGCGAGAAATGCCCTTCGGAAACCATTATGCGACGAGCGCGCGGCCCTTTCGCGGCGAGCTTGCGGCGATTTACGGACAGCCGACATTATTATCCGCACCCGCGGCGCTGTCCATTCTTTTTTACGATTACCGTGCATATACTGGCCCGGAATTTTGTTTATTGTCTAGCGCGTTGGGCTAGTTTCGGCGATAACGTCGCTTTATTATTTTTAATGATAACGCCGATGCGCCACGCCGTTTTGGAATGTTTATGTTGGATCGCTTCAATTGTTTTAGAATTTTATTAATTAATTTGTGTATATGCAATTTAAATTGTCTCAATTCACTTAGTATTCGCGATCGTAGAATTGAATCACTTAGTATAATACTTGGAACGGTAAGAATAAAAATTCAGTCGAGCGAATAAATAAAATTCTAGTCAAAGTCGATTCGCCACGGCCGTCGGAGTTTTCAGTTACACTCGTCGGGTATCGGGAGCGAGCGAGCCGGCAGCGGCTGGGCGCGATAAAATTTTTTATTAACCCGCAGGTCATTCGGACCCTCATCATAAAAGGCAAAGAAAGCAAACAGCGCGGCGCGGCGCCTACATATAACGCGCCGACCTTTTCAAACGAGCCGCGCTAATAAAATCGCCGAACGCCCCGCGATTTATTTTCCTAAAACGCCCGCGCATACACGCTTACACGTGGCTATCCGCGCGTCAAAGAAAGCGAGATGCTCGTGTTCAACATTCGAAGGCTTTGAAAGAAGAAAAAGCAGGCGTGTTCGCGGTAAAACCGTAATAGCGCTCCGTGTAATAAGCGCGGAAGCGTTTCCTCCTCTACCGTTGGCGAAAAAAAGAGGTGCGCGCCGTAGAGAAGAGCGCCTGACCATGAAAACTGAATCGTAAAAACGTCAAACTCCATAACTTAGCGCTTTTTTAACGGCCGCGAGGCCCACTCGACTCTGAGATTATTGCCGCTATGCTCGCGGTTCACCGCCGCACATACACACTCTATATGCATCTTCCCCGTGCTTCCTTTTTTTCCGCCCACCCTCTTTGGTTCACGCGCTCGCCTACCGACACACAGCCGCTTATCGATCTCCGTTTTTATTTCGCCGCCGTCGATTGTGTATGTACACACACGGACGTGCAGCGCGGACCCACACACTGCCACCATTTTTACGATTTCCTAGGGCCAGAGAGCGCGCACACTCCTTTTTTTTCCGTGCTCGCTTTCCGCGGCTCGCGCACGCCTCGCGCGGTATAATGAACGATGATTCGGCGAGCTCGCGTTGTGTTTCATAAATTCCGTTTGACAGGGCGAATTTTACGAGGGCAAGATTGAATGGGAAGATTTGTGTGGCGGATCGCCGAGGCCGCTCGTTTATACATTATGCGAATGAGCCGCCGAGCGATTATTAGATTTGCGCGGAGCGTGTTTGTGAGAGCGTGAAATTGCCGCGATTGCGATTGTGTCACGCGCGCTTTTTTTATCGGTTATGTGTTTTTGTTTCATTCGAGAAGCTGTTTGGGGGGAAATGCGTTGATTAAATTTTAATCAAAAGCGAAATTTAGCGAAATTGTCAAACTGATTATATCGTGCCTTTCTTAACTGGCGCTCGCTCAATATTTATTTAATATCCGCCTTATCTCCAGTCGCATATCCAGAACAGGTGGAACATCCAAGTATAGCCCAAATCCAATTTGAGTCTCGGAGGCGCTTGGTATCATTAGCCCAGGGGCCCGCCGGTATTTAGTTAATATTTAGCCGATCCTCGCTCATTCCCGTCTCTGATTGCCCATCAATTTTAACTTAAAATCGCTTAACGAGAAGCCCGCCCGTATATAAATACACGAAACGCGCTCGCCCGTATTAAAAGTCTAACTTTAGCCGAATCCAATATCGGCTTATAACCGGCTATATTCCCCGGCTAGCCCTGCAACAAATTCATTTTCAAAGCGATCGCGCGCAAACTACCCGGAAAAATAAAGAAAAAAAGCGAATCCGAAGGTATCCAGCAATAATAAAGGCTCAAGGAGGAAGTGGCTGTAAGAGCGTTTAAGCCGGGCGCGGGGCGGTCCGCTCGTTACATAATCGAAACTGCCTTTGGCGCGCAATTGAGAAAAACGTTTAGAGCGCGCCGCATGGAAATTGCGCGGAGGGCCAGGGTGGCCGGGAAATAACAGGGCCGATTCCGCGCGCCCTTCGACAAACGGCCGGTTAACCTTCGTTAGCCGGCTAATAGAAGTAAAGAGGGAAAAACGATAGGGATTTAGCCTTTTGCGAATGCAAACGACTGCTCCTCGATTTTCTGTATCTCTATATAGTACGCGCGTGTGTGTATGAAGGAGGCGAGGTGGCCGGCTGTATATATAGGCTATAACGTCCGAATCGATTACCCTATTAAGGTGTAAAGCGGCGCCGGCTAATGTCCAGGAGTGCGTGCGCCGCGGACAGCGCTTGAGAAAGGGTTGAGACTGCTGTTTGTTTTACAGAGTGTATTGCGATGAAGGCACGCGATATCAAGCGACTACGTGGCGGGGGAGGGGAAAGAAATGACGGACTGGACGCGACTGGCATTAATCAAGTATTAAAAATGTTTGAGCAGAGGGAGCGGTGGGCTGAGTGAAGGTTTAAGGCGCGTCTCGGGGTATATTGGGTTTTTTGTTAGAGGTGGATCGTGCGTTTTTTTCTTAGGTGTTTGCGAGACTGGAAATATTAGAAATTTATAATTAATTTTGTTTATACTGTGTTATTGTGATTTGTGAGGTAATAACATTTTTATTAAAAAGGTGATGCGAACAATGATGTTTTATTTTCTGATTGAGAAAGCTTGATCATTAGAAAGGAACAATAACGAGGTAAAACAACGTACACTTAAGATTGATAAAAAAAAACGTCTTCATTGCGAATAAAAAGTTTGAATTTGAAAAGAACCTGTTTTTTCAGGAACTTCATTAAAATCCAGCGGCCGCTGAAAAGA
Source organism: Eupelmus azureus (assembly GCA_030522685.1). Classification (NCBI taxonomy): domain Eukaryota; kingdom Metazoa; phylum Arthropoda; class Insecta; order Hymenoptera; family Eupelmidae; genus Eupelmus; species Eupelmus azureus. The sequence continues at coordinate 3,555 of JAPYZA010004896.1, read as the reverse complement.
TCTCGCGCTAATGAAATGCAAATGAAATACGGAACAATGAAAAGATAACTAAAATAAACAGAAGAAAATAATCTTACTGAAAGCTCAATATTGAGATTGAAATTGAAAAAGAGCGTTTATACCGGCGGCAAAAAGCCCTAGTTATAAAAAAAACAGAGAGCCGCATCAGAAAGAGAGCAGCGCCTGCGTAAGAAAAACTTTCAAAGTAAAAGAGGAAGGCTGAAAAAAAAGAAGAGCGAGGGGGCGGCAAATAAAAGTTTGACGAGCGGCGCGCGCCTGGTGAATCTTCACTCCCAGGCGTTTCGGACCACATAAAAATTTGGCATCGCCGGAGGCAGCTAGCGACGGTAAATCCTTCGCCGAGGTCCGATAACGCCCGAGTCAAGCGGGAGCCGCTTTGGCGCGCTGCGTCGTAACATGGACGACGTCCAAGCAGCTGATTTCCGCTCGGAGAGGAGAGAGAATGAGACGCGGACGTATGTGAGCGGGGAAGGAGATATGCCATCGTCGGCGTCTCTGCAGTCCGGCGGTTCGACGCTTCTTTCTTTGTCGGTGTGCGAGAGTCAGGCCGAGTGCCAGATTATTTTGTGTATATATACGTGCAGTTGTTTTTTCTTAAGCGATTTTTTTTTTTTTTTTTTTTTTTCAGGAGGACGTCATATTTGCTCGAGATTTTTCTGGAAGAAGCTTGGGAGCGCGGAGTGTACTGAGCGTTTTTGCAGCTGTCGAGACAAGTGCGATTTCACGCTCTAATGGAATGGCCAAACAGCGGCTTTTATTAAGTGTTTTTCGACGAAGTAGACGAGCCCGGGGTCTTGGAAATCTTTCGTAACTACGATAGTACTTGAGATTTTGAAGTTTATTGCCCGTCGAGCTCGTTGGTAGAACGGAAATTTTCGAGAACAAGGACAATATTTGTACGATTTTTATCGAATTGCCAAACACAAAGTAAATTGTAAAATGGAATAAAAAACTCGCCTTGAAAAAAAATGTCAAAAGGCCTAGGCAAAAGCGATAAAAGAAAAGGGTAAACGCGCAAAATTCTATTAAAACTTTCCTCAGAGAGTCAGAAAAGCGTAATTGATTGACTTTAAGAGCTTGCGCGCGGCGCGCGTCAAAGTAAAGCGGCAAAGAGAGCGCGCGCGCGCGCCGCAAAGGCGGCAGGAGAGAGAAAAGACAGAGATAGAAAACCGCGCGCGTGAAACTCGAGGCGCAACGTGATGTCTCGGAAAACGGCCGCGCTCCGAGCTATATGACTATAAAAAACAATAAAAGCAGGAGGAGTAGGGGGGAGATTGAGCGGGCGAGAGAGAGAGAGCCAGAGCACAGAAACAACAACAAACGAGGGGAATTAAACATCAGAGTCGGCATCGCCGCGGGCTTGGACAAACCCGCTCGCGCGCGAGAGAGAAAGAGATAAGCCCGCATAGTACCGGGGAAAAAGCGAGAAAGAGCCGGAAGAAATATATCGATTTCCGAAGCTCGAGCGCGTCGAAATGAAGATAACACTCGAAACCGTTAATTAAAGCGCAGCGAGAGAATTCCCCAGCTCTCTCTCTTTCTCTCTCTCTCGATTGTAGACTTTTCATTAAGCGAGTAGTCCCGGCCGCTGCGAGCGCACGCGTCCTCCCCGGCTCGCGCTCGAGTTCGCTCAATTTTCCCGCGATTTATCCGCGCTTTTTTGTGTCGGCGCCGACGACCGCCCGCTCTCTGTGTATATATGTATACACGCGCTAGTCGAGGAAGCGAGGATTTCACGATTCATTTAGCGTTTTGTTCGCCGCCGCCGCCTGCCGACGGTTTAATCCAGTGTAGATAGCCGGAAATGCGTTCCCCGCTTTCCGAGGGCTTTTCCCTCTGTGTGTGTGTGTGTATCACAGGCGGCTCGTTTTCTTTCATTCGCCGCCTGTTTTCGCAGAGTGCGAGAGAGATGTTACTATATGCCGGAGGTGCGTCTAACCAATATTTTGCCCACGCGTGCGCTGGGACCTTGATTATTCCGCTTTCGGCCTTTTCTCCTCTCTTTTTTAATACACACGAGCTCGCGCTATTTTGCAAACGAGAAAATTAAAAGAGCGGTAGCCAGCTCGTGCGTGTATATACCTCTGATTTTTTTTTCACGAAAACGTCACCCTTTACTATCATTCCTGCGATTGGCCCAGCGAGTTGCTTTCTTCTTTCCTCGCTTGATTTTTTTCCCCGTAGAATCTCCAGCAATGCGACTCGGTCCTCGCGCGCGAGCGAAATCCTCGTTTTATTGTCATTGCCTCCATAGCGAGAGAGGAAAGAGAGGCCATTTAAGCGCCGGACTGAAAGCACAGACAATGGCCAGATTACCCCACTCGCGGAACGTTTATTGAGCGATCTTTTATCGGGGATTACATCGACGTTACACGACGAGGTATGTGTGTATAAGCGCGCTCTCTCCGCGCCGCGCTGGTCCGGCGCGGTTCTTTTAAACTTAACGAAACAATTACGGCCGTCTGAACGAGCGCTCGAATGGCTGCGGATATATATAAGCGCTTTATTTTGTTAAGCCCTGGGTAAAGAAAAATACCGATGAGCCGTTTGCAGTCGTAAAGTTGGCGTGTATTTCGAATGAATTCGTAATATTGCGTTTTTTTGCTGCTAATGGCGGCGTTTGTTTCGAGCTTTTTTGTGAGGTGTGTGAGAATGGATAAATTGAAACGATTATTACGTTAAGTCTGTGTATACATATAGATTACTATAATTTGTTATATTATATATCAGGATTTCAAACTAATCGCATTAACAACTCCTTTAAGTCATCAATTTATGGTTAAATTAATCACTTTAAACTACCTTATGGTTAAAATATACAATTATCCAAATCGTACTTAGCGAAAATTCTAATCCCACATCCCACACCACCCTCACTAATTGATCAGAGTAAACTTCACTCTCCAACAGTCATCCGATATCACAGTCCAAAAACGGAAGAGTCAATAAGTCGAGCAAATTGCAAAAAAGGCACGAACGCGCAAAAAAAAGCGCCGCGACGGACACGAGTGGGCGGATACACGCACACAGACACCGACTCTCGCAATCCGATCCCCTCGCAAAACAGAAACATAATACCCGTACGCGCCGGCAAAATTGTTCGCGTCTCATCTGCGAATCCGGCGGCGCGCTCTCGTATCTCTCAATTAAGAAAATGAAGTCAGCGGCGGCGGACTCGCCCGCGGCCGATTAAATGCTCGTACGTCGCTTTATTAAATCCCGTTTTAATCTGGGGGAAAATGAAAAGGACCTCTCTCAGTCTCTCTCCGCAGGCGCGTGCAGTTTTTACGGTTACAAAAGGAAGAGACGGTGTGATTATGCGCGTCCTGGTGTTTTTACTCGGTTGGATTGGAAGAAAGGAGCGGGAATGTTGAGAGGAAGAAAAAGAATTACCCGCGGCGGTGGATACAAATATTGTAATGCAGTGAGAGTGGAGAGAGTGGGAGATGTGTCAGGGTTAATTGAAATGTTAATAAATTTGTGTGTAACAGAAATGAAATGTAATTTCTTAAATAAATTTTAAATCGAGACCGA
>JAPYZA010004895.1:0-21956 GCA_030522685.1 Eupelmus azureus | reverse complement strand
TTTTTTTTATTATTTTGTGCCACACGCGGGCACGCCGGCTTTTCAGGGAATATGACGAGCGTCATTTTTACTGCTGGCCGTGACAAAAGCAGAAGATACTCACGCTTCGATACTGCATTTTTTAATACGGCAGAGAGACACTATGCGCGGCTCGTGACACGTGGGTGGAGGAGCTCGCTGTTCTGCGCGCGACAATTTTCGTAAACATTACAACTAATTCTCTCGTTTGTATTTACTGCCCGCTCTTTATTTCACTCTGAATTAAAACTCCCAGGCAGTCCACATTTTAAAATAAATAGTCCGTCTTATTATAACAATAAACAATCTATATAATAATAGTGAGAGCAAGATCCAATTCAGCGGAAAGAATGTCCAAGCAGGAAAAGCCCTCGCAGCGCTCATTCTTCTCCCCGCAGAAAGGCAAGAAGCCACTTACGAAAAAGAAGCAGGAAGAATCCGCCTCAGAAGCTCACCGCTCGTCGGACAGTAGTTTTCTCGCGCTTGGCTATATCGCAAGCGGAGCGCGTCGAGTGGAGCGCGCGCTCGCGATAAACGTCAAACGCTATTGTGAAGTAATAATGGTGGATTTAGCGTAATTATGTCCGGTGTGCCGACTACTAGCCACTAGCTCTCTCTCTCGACAAAGAACGAGCTTGGCGGCTGCGCGATCCGGAGGCGCGCGCAAGAAGTGTCGCGAGGCCCCCGTGATTGCTCGTTAGCGTGGCCACGGCCCCGTGTCTGTCACGAAATCGCTGATTATCATCGTTCAAGGAAAGAGCGACGGCGACGCGCCAGGACACACCGCTATGCCAACACGAGCTCTCTCAAGCCGGGACTTTAACAACGAGGAGCCCGCATTCTCCAGCGACGCCGCTAGAGCGTTTAGCCCTGACGCGCGAACGCGAATGCCTGATCTTGGCTAACTTCATAGTTGGGGATTTGGAAAATTGTGAGTTTGATGGGTTATCGGGGATTTCGATGGGAGGTAAGGTATTGTTTGTTGATGGCATAAAAACTTGGTAATATTTTTTGTTTGTCTGCGCATTGTTTTTGTCGGTCTAATATTCGTATGTTTAAATCTGATAACTATGATAATACATAAGCGTTTATCCTGTTCCCGATCATTAAAACAACAAAGTACGGCAATGCTCTCGGCCGCAGACACTTAATCACTCTTAGGAGAAACTTTTTTCAAGAGAAATTTCGAAGCCCAAGCTCAGAAACGGCCGCGGTTAGTGTGAATAATGGAAATTGTCGAATTATTTCCCCGGTGTGATTTGAATAATTACAGTGCACGCCCGAGCGAGGATAGTTCACAGTTGGAGAGAAAAAAAAAGGGAGTATAAACACAAAGCGCAGAGCGAGAAAGAGAGGCGCGCTACACAGTCTCGACTTCATAATCGCTCGTTCACACTTCAGCTGCGCATAGTCACGCACTTTACCTACATCGGTGTGCGCGAGCGACACGGCGCGCGATTCCGCCGCCCGACGACTCGAACGCGGAATCATCAGGGAAGACGCTTATTATTTCAAGCTTCGGTTATTTCACATCGGGGCTTTAACGAGTGCGCGCTCGCGCTCCTCCTCTTTTTTCCTTCGTTTTGTCGAGCGCTGGCTTTTATTATTCCAGATTATAAAAAAGCTCGCAACATTAACGCGCTGGCCAATGCTCGCTTATATTTACTCTTTAGCCGGCTTGCCTCGGTCATCGCCGTCTGACCAGCAGTAGCAGCTAAGCTTCGCCGTGAGCCAAGTTTACATAGCTACAAGAGCGGCCCGCTCTTTCGCACGGAAAACAGGGCTTTTTACCCGGCGTCGTCGCGGCGCGTGTAATTATCTCGCGCGCAAAAAGTTCATCGAAAGCCTTTGTTTTACCGCTTCAATTACATTTCCTTGGCTCGCGCTAAGAACATATGGCAGCTCGGGAAAAGCCCGGATCTCGCGCTGCTATCATGGCGAAAGGGCCTCGAACGCGCAATTAAAATGGCATCTAATCGCTAATTTAGCGCTTTCCCGGTAAAAAAGGGGTATACGCACTGGGCTCCCCCCGAGCGGAACCAGCGATCTGTCGCTTGGGAAGGCCGCGCGCGCGCGCGCGCTTCCGTAAAAAAAGAAAGGCTCGGCCTAGAAAAAGAAACCTGACTAATTGAATAGAGCGAGAGAGCCGAGGCAGGGAATATATAGAAGAAGTTTTTCGCTCATTGTCGGCTGTGTAATTCCGGCGGGAAGGTGCCGCCAAGCTGGTGACTAAAGGGTCGCTTTCTGCAGCCAGGATATAATGAGGCATCGGGCTGCTCGTATAATGCATAGAATTATCGAGTCTTCCCATGCCGCGACGAGGAGGCCGTCACAGAGTCGGGCCTCGACATCGGTCATTACCGAGCATAACAGTAATTATTAATAAAGCGAGCATCGCGCGCTCGCTCGCTCGCTCGCCTATATACGTATATGTATCTCGGGGCATTGTTAGGCGCCTGGCTTCTTTTTACCTTCTATTTCCTCCCACTCGCTTTTCCCGATGCCTCCTCTTTTCCGAGTCTCGGTCGCGCACTGCCGCCCCCGCCTGCGGGCTCGAGTGAGAGAGCTGAGCTGCAAGGAGAGATTCGATGAGAGAGCGGATGGTAAAAGGGTCAGTTGCGTGCTCGTATTGTTGCTTCCGTCCTCTCTTCTTCCCAGGAGATAAGTAGACTCGGCTATATAGCGCGGCGCGTCTTTATGCTTAGCTTACACGCTCGTATAAGTCGGCGGGCAGCTCGCTCGCTCCTCTCCTTTTACACACTCTCCTCTCGTTGACTCGATTTCTCCCTCTTCTCCCCTCGGGCTTATATGTATTTCGCGGCGACGAGCATTTGTAAGTAAGAACACACGGCGAGAGGTTAGTGAACAGGTCGGACTAGCCGGGCCAACGGAGGGGGAGAGAGACTCTGTAGAGAAATGTCAAGAGGAACCATAACGTTATAATTTATCGCCGCGCGCTCCATTGTGGCCATCTTTCGCGGAGGCGGTGTGACGGATCGGAGAGGAAGAGAGGAGAGAGAGAGAGAGTGAGAGAGACTCACGGACTTGCTCTTCTTTGGGACCGTGAGGCTGCTCCGAGACGTCCAACAGACAGAGGAGAAGCTCTCGCGACGTTCGTTTCTGTAACGCGAGCGTTATTTATAATATGCCAGAACCGAATGGATTTGGAGGCCCCGCAGCCCGAGGACCGTGCTGGCCTTCTCTGTGCGTCTGTACTTTGCTTCTTTTTATTTCAGACTGTTTAGCTGACTGTGGTAAATGATAGTGTGACGATTCAATTGTACGTGTATGGAAGAGGCAGAACCCTTTGACTGGTATATGCTAGAGTGAAAAAGCGCCTGACCTCGATACACCGATGGCAGGAGATCGTAAATTAAAAGTTTGAAAATTAATTTCGGGAACTGATGAATGTATCAGCGGCAACAATGGCACAAGTGTCAGTTGGCGTGGATTTTTTCTCACAATGTATATACGCCAATGACGTGCAATTACATAATTTTTATCGAACTACGCAGCACGCACAATGCAGACTCTACACGTAATTCTCGAGGCACAACATTACGCAGTCTATCAATTGAACGACCGAGCGCAAAAGAGTAAAAGAGTGGAGGAAGCCTCAACATTCTCACGGAAAGTTGAACGGCACCGTCATAAAGAAAATTTTCGAAAAAAAGAAGGGTTAACCGTCGCGCAGCCGAGACAGTAGTATACATTATATAGCCCGAGCTCCTCCCGCTCACCGGATGAGAGCATACGTTGGCTCGCTCGCATTATCAAGAATAGTCGGGGGGGCTCCGCGAGACGCGCAGGAGCGATCGTCCCACGCATCGACAGCGGCCCCTATATATACTTCCTCGCGCACGCTATATACGCACCTATATAGACCATATAGCGTTCGGAGGGATAGCTCGAGAGGAGAGAGAGCGGGTTGGACGCGCGAATTCCTGCGGTCATCGCATTCAGCGTTATTGGAGAACGCGCTCGGAGCGTAACGGCCGTAGCCCCGCGACCGCATACGGTTATGGCCCCGAAAGAACTATCGCCCTTGCCCCGACCTGGCGCGCGCGTGTGCGTGTCTGGGTAGCTACGTCCTGGGCTGCTGCACCTATAGTTATTGCCGCTACTCTCTACGTGCATTCGGCGTTATTACAATGCCGTGTATCCCGAGCACGTCGTACTTCTTTCTCCTCCCACACCTATTGCAGACCCCCCCCCCCCTACTCTCTCTGTCTCGTTTTCTATTGCTTGTTCTGCTGCTGCGCGCGCTATTTGTTTCGTAATGTCTGTCGGCTTAGGCTATTGCCGAATCTCTAATTCTTTTTAATGGCTCGCTGATGATTTCGGTAGCATGATGTGAACTAGAACTACCTAACTAGGCTAACTAATTAATGATATATAATTTTAGTTATTCAGTCGTTCATTGAGGTCAAACTGAATTTAAATAATTAGACTAGTTGAAAGTTCAACTTCAGAAGTGCAGATAAGAGAATCATTAGATATAGTTTGACAAAACTTAGATGTCAGGTATTCAGGTATATTTAAATGTACTATTACCTTTAGATTCAAAAATCTTGAGAATTTTACAAAACCTTTTGCACATATAAATTCCAAACTGAGTAATGTCCAAAATTCCTCAAGTATTAAAAATTTTATAAACACAATAAATAACAAGTTCGTTAAAGGTTTAATGACTTTTCACTTCATAGAAGAGAGCCGTACAATCATCCCGAGCCCCAGGTATTAATTGTCAGATAATAAAATAAGATAAAGCCGTATTTATGAAGATTTCATAAAAGCGCTACATGAAATAATCGTTCCATGCGGCGCGCGCGCGGGGATAATCATAACAAGTCGTTTAAGTAATAACAATATTTAATTAACATGGAATGCGTCGTATCCGTCATAGCGTGCGTACAGGTAAAGAGCCATACTCGCGCGACTTTGGCGTGGCGAGGAACGCACGAGCGGACTCGGCGAGTTGCGTGTGCAAGTAAATTCCCATCGCTTAATTTATGTATGTGCTCGTAGACGTTAGCTGTGTGTGTATACATAAAAGAGATCGGTGTGGGTGCGCTGAAGCGCGAGCGAGCTATATTGTGTGTGTGTGTGTGTGTGTGTAGCAGAGAGAGCGAGCAAGAGAAGGTGGGGGCTATGAAGCGCGACCGCAGATCGTGACTTCTGTGGGAAAGGCAAAGAAAACTACGAAATAATGGCTTATGGCGCATCCTCGCGATTTTACGATGTGTAATCGTAACGCTCTTACAGCGAGGATTCGAATGCGCGCAATCGTTTCCTCGCTGCTCGGCGCGCTCCGCGCTCGCGCAAATTATGGTCGTTGAGAAATTGCCCCTCCGACAAGAGAGAGAATTCGAGGAAAATGGAAGTCCTCGTCGTTGGGAATTGTGTATAAACGACCAGCAAAGACTTTTATGTTATTGTCTGACTCGACTTGAGACCTCGATTTCTTAAGATGTCTCTATAGCTTTCAATTAGCCGGCTATACTTATTTTTCTCCTTTCAGCTCTCTTTTCTTCTTTTAGCTCTGCACTAATTATTCACGATAACTAATTTATTCCACTAGCTAAATGACAAGATTGAGAAAACGCGCGCTGAAAAACATTCCAAAAACATAAACGTCCAAATACCAAATTACAGCCTTGTTTTTGCCTAGCAAGTGCAACAATTTGCACTTGGTATCCAAACACGCGTGCGGTATCGCTCGCACGTACATAGAGAGAGAGAGAGAGAGCAGCTCTCCAGGTTGCGCCAAAGTTGCCCTCGAAATATCAGAGGCACGATGCAAAGCTCGAGCTAGCGGGGGGGCGGCTGGCGCGAGTGGACCGTCGCTCGCGTAGCCATCAAAGCGATCACCCGAGGCTTCCTTAGCTAAGTTCTTGCATACCGTCGCCGCGCCGATGATATTAAATGACAAAGGCCAAAGGCATACCTCGGCGCAGTTAGAAGGGCTTAGACTAGCGCGCGCGCTGCGGGGGCAAATTCTGGGGGCGCTCCGAGAGAGGAGGCATCCTCCCGCGCAGCTTCGCACCGCGAGGAACACCAACCTAATCTCGGCTCTCCTTTTTCCTCCAAGAGCTATCGGCATTTTCGCGGCGTAGCTGCGCGGTGGAGCCCGGAGAATGTTTTAAATACACGAGCGGCGCGCTGAATTCCGGCGACGCTCGAAAATCCCTCTCGATAAAGGGTGAAAAAGTTTAAAGAAGCCGGGAGAGAAAGAGAGAGAGAGAGAGAGAGAGAGAGAGAGCGAGCGAGAGAGAGGAAGAGAAAGAGAGCGAGCCTTTGATGTCGCGCCTCGGCTGCTGCGAATGCCTCTGACAGCCCTTGGCTTCTCAAAAATGAGATTTGTCGCGATGCTGGAACAATACCGGCGCCGCGCACTTCTTTTTGAATACAACCTCGGGGAAATTAATTAATTCATTATGTGCCGTGCGCGTACGAGGGACAGCAGCAGCCCGACGGGTTTTAGTCAATTAACTTTCTAAAAAATTAGAGTGTAAAATAATTTTCGAGAATTAAGAAACGCGTAATACAAAGACTGGACTCGCGCGCGCGCTGTGCCGCTGACGTTTCTCTTCCGCGAATTGTTGTTCCACGTAAATTAATATATTTTCACGAAAAATCTCGGACTAATTGAATAACTGACCTTTCAACTTTAATATACTAAAGCGTTTTAGCACACTCGTAATTTCAAAACAGAAAATAATTATTTAGAAAATGTTTAATTAAACTTGTACGAGTCAAAGTTAGTCGCTAAAATGGCATACTTTATTCTACTAAGAAATATTCAATAACGAAATAATTTGTAAATTTTGCCTAATACGATATATGAAGTCTCCCACAGTCGTCTTCATTACCAAGTCCCAAGTTCAGAAGTGATATTACACGGGGACGGGATAAAAAAGTCTGAGAAAAATTGGACGAGAGCAGGAAAGCCGGTATTCTTATTTTATCTAGGGTGGTAGGGTATTCAATGAGACGGAATTTGAGGCGAAGGTGTGCGGCTGTAGGCGGGGTGTGTATGCCGACGGCTACACATATGTGCACGGCTCCGTATATATATGTATTCTTCTCTGTCTCGCTCTCTTTCTCTTTTTTCTCTCTCTCTCTCTCGCGTTGTCATTACCATGAACATATAAAGGAGAAAACGCGGGCTGGTGGCAATGAGAAACCGGGACAGGCAGATATCGACTTTTGACTATTTGATGAGAGTCATGACGCAGAATGGCGAATTCCCAGAGGTACGCGGCACTCCGGAGTTCTCACTATATGTTTTCTTTCAATATCGTGCAAAAATACTCGGAATAATGATTTTCGCGAGTAATGCATTATTGTATGGAAATATTTCTTTTCTAAAAAAGACTCAAGAGAAATTAAATTGTCTAAACGTATTGATAATATTAAATCACTAAATCTTTAGAAATAAAATTTAAACAGCTGAAAAAATACAACAAAAAAAGATCTCTTTTACATTTTAAATTTAAATCTAAAATTTATGTTTAAACATTTCAAATATTTAGTCAAATCAAAATTTAGACACTTGCCTAAATATTTAAAATGCCAAACTGTGCAACTATTTGCTTTCAGCTCGAAAACACAATACAGCCAGGTAAAAAAAAATTATCAGCAAAGCAGCAACCTGCCTTATTTACCCATAAGAAAGAAAGCCATAAGAAAGAAAAAAGGCAGGCAGCCGAGGCTCGTAAAGCAATTACGAACTTATCAATTTCTCAGGAAACACCTGCGGACCGGAACGGCAAGTGTTGGTCAAGCTGCGAGTGATTAGAGGCACAATAAAAGCCATTGTTTCTCAAGTTTGTAAAGGCTCGGGGGCCTGGCCCGAAGACGCCGATATCTCGCCCCTCGTCTGTGTATACGCACATACAAACAAAACTCCGTGAGCTTTGAAGCCCGGCGCTCTGCCAGTCGATTGTGCAGCTTGGGACTCGCGCAGTTAACCGCGGAGCCGGGAAACACAGAGAGCGCCGCGAGGTGAGGGAGAAAAAAAAGGAAATGCGGAATATATTGTCGATGCTTGAAAGGAGGCGCGAGTTTTACGAGCGGGCGCGCGCTCGCTCTCTGTGTGCGTGCGCCGATGAATGAAATAAAGGCGTCGGGGACTTTTAAAAGAGTTCTTGCACCTTCCTCGCTTTTCTCGCTTTAATCTTTATTGATTGAGGAAAAAGCGTGTTTTCAGACGACGCGGGTTCTGTGCTGGCTGCGACGTTTGGTTTTTCAGCGTGTTTTATATTTAAATCGAGTGGAAAATTTAGATGAATTGTATTTTAATGTATTTTAATTTTCTTTTATTCATTGATTGTAGTTTTCTTTATTAGTGCAATTTTAATATTTTTAATGGAGGAACTTACTTTATTATGTCAAGTTACGAATACCAAGCTGGATCGTTGCTAAGGGCTTAGTTGAGGGCACTATAGAGCCTGGTTAAATTGTTAATATGACAATGTAGCTAGACCTTAATTGGATCCTTAATAATTTTCTGACTGGACTGAGATGAATATTGACGTGGCTGTACATACATTACAGTTAGTAAGATATTGACAATATTTTCATTTAAATTTTTAATTATATTAAAGCCATATTCTTCATTTTATTATTACTTTGTCGGTACTGTAATATTATTTTAATTAAGTACAAAAGATTTGTTAAAATAATTATAGTTTGTTTCGTTATTATATAAATTATTTACTTAATTACGAAATAAAAAGAGTAAGAATTGATTTTAAAAATAAATTTCTTGAAAAAAATTTATTAATTCTATATAATAGTTATAAAAAATATTAAAATTATGAATAAAAATTATTTTCCAATAAAAAACGTATTCCAGCAATTAGATAGTGCATAAATAATAGATTAAAGCCCGAGCAAAGCATCTATCCGCACGTATTTGTCAGAGTTTCTCCCCCAAACTCTTCACAGGCTATTGATTCCCAATTTCAATGAAAATGGGCAGGGTGGCTACGGTCGTTCTACTTTTTTTTACGAGGATACACTTGTTGAACGCACTCTCGAGAGAGAGAGAACACGAGGCGAATTCTCCCTCTTTTGCTCTCTTTCTATCGACAGGGAACGCTTTTTTTCGCTCTCTTTTGCTCTCCCCCGGTCGCGCCGGTTTCGCGCACCAGCCGACGAACGACGGGACTCTGCGGTCAGGGGTGATTTTTATGGCGCCGTTTGGGGTGAATCCCATGTAAATGCAGTGAACACGCGAGAACCAATAACTTGTCAGGCCTTTTCATATAATCTCGTCGATAGTTTTTATTTATTTTCCTGCGGTTTCGTTTAATCTTTTGTCTTTTTATTTATGCTGGAAATATTGTTCCGTTAATTTGACGTTAATTAAGTTTAATTAGATTAACGAAAAATCATCGTTAATGCTATACTTTCTTTTTATGATTGTTGGGCTAATTTCCCACGTAAATCTAATTTAAATTTGCGTCGGAATAAGATTAGTTTTATTTATAACTGTAAAACTACTCAGACAGGTTAGAAATGTGTTTATGAATTAACATTGTACGATAAATATTAATTTTGAAATAAATTTATAGAACCATACCTTCTAACATCACACCACTTTTTCCACCAATCTAATTAAGAACGAGCATTAGAAACTTTGTCCAAGTACAAAACATCAAAGTTGAAAAAAAAAACAAAAATTAAATTTAGCTCCGGGTCGGCAAAAAAGGCAGCGCACCGATACGAGAGACGAAGGGACATGTTTATTTAGCCGAAAAATAAGGAAAAAAGCCCCGGCGGAGCCCCTATCGGTAGGAATTGCCCGGTCCTCCTCCGCCAGCAGCAGCAGCAGCAGCAGAGCGGAGAGTAGCAGTAGCGGCTACGTCTATTTAAATAAGGAGGGTCCCTGATATAAAAGGGTTGGCCGCGGAATTAGAGACGAGCCCACGCGCGCGATTATTATACCCGAGTCGGCAGAACGAACGAGTCGGCCAGGGGGAGGTGGACGGAGAAAGAGAGGGCGCCCTCCTCGAACCGCAGGACCACCTCTTTTTCCCAGTCCGAGAAAGAGAGAGAGAGAGAGAAAAAGCAAATGAAGGCCTTCGTAAAAGTACGGCGATTGCCTTTTCCCGGGCTTACATGCGCGCCCAGACACACACGTATGCTTGGCGGAATAAAGGTCTTGGCTGGCTGGTACACCCACACTCCCGAATGGGGAATCATTTTCGCGGTCCGGCGGCTGCCCCTTGACGTGGGGGGCTTGTTTTTGCGGGCATTTCCGACGGCCCGTTAAGCCTCCGCGCTTGGCGCCCTCGAGCGCTGTGGGCAAAGTCGCGCAGCGCGGCCGGGCTTCTTTATTGCTTCTATAGCTGATTCGAGCCCGGCCGGCTCGTTCATTGCCCAGGCCCAAGTGTCATTTGCATATTAAGGGCATAAAAATGCATATTACCGAAGAAAGAAAGGAACTCGAGATTAAAGAGGAAAGAAAAATAAAGAGTTAGCCGTAGAGTCGGGTAGTAGGGGCTTGGTGGGAGAAGAAAAAGCGAAAAAGCAAAGCTATTCAGACAATCGTTCGGCATCCGCAGTGCTGTACACTTGATTTTTTTCTCTCGCTCCCCGGCCGCCTCGAAATTCCGCATTAAAGAAAAAAAAGTAGACGTCGAAATTCAAAGAAGGATTGCAGAATAATTGCTCAGATATACGCTCGACTATGCCGCGGATGGCAGAGCACGCTCGCGCTCGAGCTTTCTTCCATTCTTTACTTTTCCGTTCGGTTCGCTGAATTAGCCTGGCGCTCTGCGCGCGCGCGCGCGCTCAAAACCAGGCTCTTTGACGCTCGAGTACGCTTCTCTTTCTCTCTCTCTCTCTCTCTCTCTCCAACAGCGGCTGAAGGGGGCCAAAAGCGTGCAACGCGGGTAAAATTGCCGCCGAGAATATGTCGCGTTACGATTAATTATTACCGGGGCGAAAGCGCGCACAACACGGACAAACACAGAGAGAGAGAGGGAGGAGAGTCCGCGAGAGAGCTGGCGAAATCCAGAACGCGGCTAAGGGGCGCCGCGTCTATATACGTACGAATATTCCGGTTGCGCCTTTCCAGGGCGCCCGCTATTTACCAGAAGTTATCGAAGCGCGAGAGACGGAGAATTAAAGGAAGCCCGAAGGAGGATGAGACGCGCGGGGGAGGTGAGAGAGCGAAGTGGAACTGATGGCTCAGAGAGAGAGGGAACTCGGCAGCAATACTTTCCTCTTTCCCCGATTTCCTCTCTTTCCGCGCCCCGCAGATGCGATTCGCCCGCGTAATTACTAATAAGTTTTCGACACGAAATGAGGTGAGGAAAAGAGAGGGTTAATCCGAAAGTACGACCGAACGGCGGCCCGAGGAAAAGGGACGGCGCAGCAGCCGACGACTCGAAGCCTCCCCCCGCGCGCGCGCCCGCGATTTCGACGATAAAGACGAACGAGAGGGCGAGAGCGAAAGGCAAAGCCGAGCCGGAGGAGGAGGCGAGGAAGCAGAAGGCTCGGAAACCAGTTAAAGATTTGCGATGTCTTTCGATCCTCGCCCGAGATATTCGTAATTACTGTTTGTGTTTCTCTCCCTCTCGCTTGCGCTAGGGGCTGCTCCCGGCTTTCAGTATTTATTCCTTCCATCGGTCCGACCACCCTCCGCCGGCGTATACCTCTTTCGTTTTTCTTCTTTCGCGGCTTCCTCTCACTCTCTCTCCATCCCAGTCCTCTTTTTTCTCCGCTTCGACGCTCCCTCGATTTCCTCCTTTTCTCGCTCGCTGAGGAGTGCTGGCCTGACTTCGAATTTCTCTCTCAGAGTTACCCTCTAGTCAAACTGAGGAGAGAAAGAGAACGAGTTAGAGCGGGTGCAAACTGGCCCTTTCTCTCGATCGCTTATCGCATAACGCTAAAGGATTGGCTGAGCCGATCGAGGGAGGCTGCCTCCTTGTAAATCAGTTCAATCCCCTCGGCTTAAGCCGAGAATCGTGTCAAGTATCGCTACTCCCCTTTTGCATTTTTCTCGACTTTTGTTTGGATTACGGTCATTCTATACCGAGTCCACACTCTAATCGTTATTATATATTTCTAATCTCGACAAAATCATTAAAATGTAAACGAATCTCAAGAAAACAGCCGAAACAAGCAACGATAATTGCAGTTGGAACAGTTGGCCATTACGGCGAATTTGTATGCAAAATCGTCGCAGTAACTTTACTCCCGTCCCTCTCTCTCTCAGAAGCGGCGAAAAAGATTTCTTTTCGAACATTAACGCAGCCGAAATTGATACAGGCGTAGGAGCTCCTGCTTCTGGGCGCCGCGCGATAATTGTAATGAACGCCTTGAGAGCGCGCGAGCCCATCTGCGGCCCCGCCAGCCGGAATCCCTTACCGATGAAAGAGACACACTCTTATTCCTTGCTTCCAGCTCTCTTTCTCTCCTCCCGCCTCTGTCTTTCTCTCTCGCTTTCTGTGTATAGGCACGAGGTACTCGCTCCAGTCCTTAAGTACCAAACTTGTACGAATTGATTTAAGTGCTGAATGCTAAATCAACGAAATACACGGCAAAGGGAGCGAGAGCGACACGGCTTCGGAAAATTTACGACTCCAGACGCCAAAGCGGGCCCGGCTTGCGCGGTATACGCGCGCCAGCGATGACCTTTTCTATTACGGAGTTTCCTTATTTTTAAGATGCCAAATTTTTATTGATTAAAAATTAGTTTAATTATATAGAAGTGTGTGTTTTCGGAAATTGTATTATTATTTGTTTGATATACATATGTCTTTACGAGTATTATTTTTTTTCCTTGTCAGCTGAGACAGCAAATAAAATATTACACTTCTATTTAATTAAAATTTGAATTAGCTTAGTTCGGATCAAAGAACATTTACGTGGTTCATTAGAACACGCAATGTTTTCAGAATTTTTAGACCGATTCTTTTTAAAATTCGGCAATTTCAATTAAAAGAGAAAGCACTTTTCGCGCGCTCTCGAAAAGGAATTCCAATGTTTTTTACCTCTACACATCACGAATACACAGAAGAGTTCGCGCACGCAATTTGGTTTCCCGCAGTACACATTTTCCTAACAGCCTAGGCGCGCGCAACGTCCGCCTTAAAAGCACGTCGCACGTCACATTTGCCACGGCTCTCTTCGTGTTTACCTATGTATTTTGACGTTTTTCCGCGTGCACGCGTATATGCACATGTATATGTATATATAGTTACAGAAGCAGACTCGATGATTATCGCATGAGACATAGCCCGCTCGTTCGAAGTGAAGACTGAAGTCTAATTGAAACGAACTTCGCGAGTGCGCTCGTTTCGCTGAAGTACAAATTAGAGAGGAAGCTAGACGTAGGCGGCACACCTCCAATCTATCTTTGAAAATAGATTTTATTACACCGAAACTCTGTTTTATGTTTTCGACCGGAAATGGACTTTACAAAGAAATATTAACTCGAGTGGAGTAGCGTTTTAAATAATGCAGGTATTCATTTTAAAAATTGTAATAAAAAATTCTTATTATTCTCGAAGAGGTTTATCGCGTAGACAGAAGGAGCGATTTTATTAAGACATTTTTACTACGTATATAAAAACGAAAATAAACTTTCTTAGAGAGACACGCTATTTTATTTTAAAAAAACAGCATACGCTTTGCAGCTCCGAATTTTTATTAGGCTGATTCAGATTTATTCCAGAACAAATATGCCGGTCAGCCGAGACGCAAGGAATTGCAATTTATGTAAACAAGTTTAAAAAGCGTCGAATCTCTGGAAATAAAGGATCCGAACGTCATGCTCATTGTCTTCGGGAACAGATTCCCATCGCAGGCCGGTGGAAAGTTTTTACTTGAACCAGATTTCACCTGCTCACGCGCTCGCGCTTACGCACTCGAAATTCCCTCGGTAAGTAGCTACATTAACTTAATGTCAATTATTGCCACTTCTTTGTGCCGGGCCTGACACACAAAATCTCGTCCGCGTCACATCGTAAATCAGCGCTCGCGCGCCAGCTCGATCTAGTATTTTTCTTCTCTAATTATAAATTCAAGCCGAGCCGCTCGTATATACATATACGCACAATCGAGTATATACGCATATACACGTACGAGAGCTGCCCCCTCCCCCCCGACGACCCCCTTGAACCCCGAGTATAGTCGCACGCGCTGCTTTCCAAACCAAATTCGAGGAACTCGCTCGTTCGAATCGACTTTCGGAAATTTTGGGGACGACAAGGCGCGCGCGACGCGAGTCCCGTGGACGTGGGCACGGATCTTTCGTGTCACGTAGACGCGATTCCAGAGTCCTCGGATTATGCCTCGGAAACATTATTAAATTAAAATATTTCTCGGAAACTTTATTCTTACAGAGCGTATATATATCGGTAAATCCGGCAGATACGTGCGGAGAGCTCGGGATTTATTCGTGAGACGTGATTTTTAATTTATTTCCAAAACTTTGGGAACGTGGATTCTGGCCTGGCGAGGGGAAAGTTTCTTTGAAATCGATTGAAGTATTTTTTTGTAATCGTCTCGAAAACATATTTATTATAATAAACGGTGATGATGTCTTAGAAGACGTATGTCTACAGAAAATTAAGTAGAATCAGTCAGATGTATCTGACCGGTTATTTAATCTTTTCTATAAATCTTTACAAGCTAAACATCGTTTATTTATATCTTTCAAAACAAACTTGACAATTTAAATTTTCAATTCTCTTCGCATCGTAGATTAATGAGGGTATATTTTTACAAGCCATTACTTAGATATTCATGCAGCTATAAATACAAAACATTAAAAGTCAATAAAAAATGTTTTGCATCTATAACTATGTCAACAAGCTTAGTCACATTACACCTTGAGATGAGAAACCAACACGAGACCAGAACCGACATGCGCTCGCAGCGAGCGCACTCATAAATCGGGAAAATATCCCTGAAACGAGCCGCGACAGGTCTCACTCCGATTCCTGCGACACCTGCGTGCGCCACTGCGCTTTCGCCTCCTTTTGATATCCATCCGCTCGCTCGACGTGTAAACTCGTTGGGCAATGGTGACGATGACTCGATGCTTACGCTCGCCGCGTATATACCCTCTCTCTTCTTTCCCACTTTTTCTCTCCTGCTCTTTTTTTCGTCGACGGCGGAGATCGTATCGCGAGTTTCGGGAACACGCGTATACAGCGTGTGAGAACAAGCGGCTAATGAAGGAGCGCGCGCGCCTCCAGTCCCGAGAACTCCCGAATCGCCGTTTGATTGTCTTTTTTAATAATTAATTTTTGCAGCTAAGTCGCCGTTTGCCCGATGAAGGATAAGCCAGCTCGCGCGTTATTGCTACATAAATCCTGCGTAACGCGCGCGATTACATTGTTATTTTCTCTCTGGATGGTGCGAGCCAGCTGGATAATCTTAATTATTTGATTATATAAGGCCTACCGGTATATATGAAAGAATTTGTTTATTAATCGCGCGTCTGGTTGTAAGAGGAAAGAGTAGCAGGTCCGTGGTGACGAAAATATAAATTGCTAATTAGAATGCAGCCTGAGTCATCGGGCTTACTCGTATACGCGCACATGTGCCAAAGTGGCTCGTCCGCTAAACTGTTTCAAAGAATACACGGCAGATCGTATCGGCGGGCCCCCAGTGCCTATTAAGCCATTAATTCCAAATTCAAGATTGTTTCAATTTAGAAAATGATAATGTGCGCGATTAATTCTCCCGCTGATCTCCAAAAATGACAACGCGACACGAGGAGCGAGCTCGAGAGAAAACGAGTCGGCCTGCCTCTCTCGCTCGCCCCATAAGTATTGGCCTTATATGGAACTTTAGCGGTGAATCCGCCGGCCGCACGTATATAAATCCAGCCGGCTAAAGAAACAGCCGCGGCGACGTTAATTTGTGAACGATTACGGGCACCTGGTGCATCGTCGCTCGCGCGAGCTCAAAAGACAGGGCGAACTGCGCGAGAGCCGTTGTTGTCGGGCACAAAGGAGAGCGCGCCCGTAGCGCATTCTTTGCCGCGAGATGCAAGCCTTTCTTTCGCTCGCCAAGTGAGAATGAACTCGTTCTGCCAATCTCTAGCCGCGCCGTGCTTCTACGGCTTTTTCCGAGAAGCTGGGAGACGTTTATTGCTTAATTTTGTTGATTAAATTAATTGTGTTGTTGCTGGGATGAAGCTGATTTTCAAGCTGTGTAGGCTGTAAGGTTTGCGTGGCTGGCGGAAAGATGGATAAAGGGATTAATGCTTGGATGGTTTGTAAATAATCTTGGAAATTTGAGGAGGAAATGGGAATGTATTGGAACACTCGACGACTAGATTGGAATTTAATTTAAGCTTTATTCGAATCGTAAAGTTAGTTAATAAAATTAATAAATAATAATCCCGTTTGAAACTTGATAACTATTAATTGAATTGCAAATCCTGGCGATTCCATGCTTATATAATTTAAGTTACTGTCCAAATTCATTACGATTGCAGTTACACTAGTGAATTTCTAATCAACGAGGAAAGCTGATCCTAGATAAATTTAAAAAATCCAGCGAAAGTGTGTTAATTTTTTCTCTAAGAACCCGATCTCATTGATGTTTCGTGAACGGAAAAGATCGTCCGATACCTTGATTATTTACTATCATCGACGTTGTTTGTGAGTGAAATATCATGGAGCTACACGCTTACATAAATCGAGCAAACGATAAGCCAGAATTGAATAAAATAATTGCAATCGAAAACTGGGCTTATTTCCGTCTAATAACGATGATCTTAGCGCCAGGCGATTGCGATCTTAATGTAGAGTACGCGTAAAATGCCCGTAATTATTATCCTATTTCCAAGAATATCTTTTACTGCCAATAATCATCAGAAATATAATTTCCCCGCTGGCGCGAGAGCGCGCGCCAATAAAATCAATGCGTAACGAGGTGGAATGCGCGCCGCGAAGGAAAGTTGGGCGGGATGTGCCGGGCGGCGGGCTCGTTATGCCGCTCGCGCGCCTGCATATTTATCCCGTCGTCGAAACGATCTCGAACGGCAACAGATTCTTGGATTTCATGGCGACGATCGGGCGTAAACTCGAGCGAACGACTGCAGCGCGCGCGCGCGACGCGAGAGAGCGCGAGTAGGAGCCGACCATTGCGATTAATTAATTTTACTCCGCCGAGACACTTAGTTTCCGTTCGTTTAAGCTCGTTAATACCCTGAGCTTGTCTCGCCTCGCGTCGCCCCCGCTTGCTGGCTGTTCGTCTTCCTTTTTCGCTTTGGGCCCGGCCCTGCGTATATGCAGCGCCCGGCCGTTTTTTTCGATGCAACGACATTAACGCCATTTGCCTCTGCACTCATCCATTAGCTTCTTCGAACTCTAAACTCGGAATATCCTGAAAAATGGCTTTTTACTGATTATTGCTCCCGGTGATGTGCGTGTCTGGATTAACTTTTAGTGGATGACTTCATCTGTGAAATTAGTAAGCGTACTTCGCAGTCTGATTATAAAAATATTAATTCAGCATTTGATAAGTTGTAATAAATTAATTTAATCGCCACGGAATTTCATAAATTAGCAGACTAGAAGTAGTATATTTTTCCCTCCAGAAACCGTCTGAAGAAATAAGTCAGAAAAGGAAATAAAAAAGGCCGCTTAGCGAAAGAGCCCGCTGGTTTCCCTTGACTTTGGAAGTTTTGACAGGATGATGGACAGCAGGTCACGATGCCTAGTGTGATCCCAAGCGTTATTACTGCCGTGTGCGCGTGCGCTCGGCTCACACTAATGAAATTAAGAAAATGAAGTGGTCGGCATCGCCTCGACGTACCGTGGGAAGTCGCTCGCGGGTCAAGTCTGGTAGCCCCTCCGTATATACTTTTGTATGTCCGGTGTATTACCTCGACGTCATATCGCGCTCTTCGCAGTAGTGGCTCGTAAAAGTCTTGCGCGCGCGCGCGCGCACGACGATCATTGTCGAGATTAAGGAAACGAGCGGACGCTCGCAGAGCCCGAAATACTTGGGAACGTGCGCCTTTAAGGCGAGCTGCTCGAGGATTTACGTGGATCGCGGCCGACCGGATTTTTTTTTTCTTTCGCTTGAACGGCGGCAGAGGGCTATTAAAATCCGCGATTGACGCTTTGTCGTTCAGGTTAAATGCCTCGTACCGAATGGCTTTTCTTCGATTTGCGATTTTAATTAGTCGATGTAGCCTGGCTTTTGCAAAAGATCGTATAATTCTAAGAGCTCGTTTATCGATCGATTTATAGTTTTATTTGCGAGATCGAGCTACTCTCCTTTCGGGGCGACGTCAACAAATTTTATGGCGCCACAAATCTTTGACGAATCCCACAGCCTGTGCATTTTTGGCGATCATTAAATAACGAAGTATCATTTTTTCCGACATTCTTATTGGATCACAATATTTTTTTGTGCTCGTAAATTAAACGCTTTTTTATTATTTTACTATCGTTTATTTCTGTCGGTTCATTTAATTTTAATGGTATCAATAACATTGTAATAAAAGTTGAGAAAATTTCGAAATCTTAACTACTCGTTAACTTTTTCAATGTCCTTGTAAAATATCATCAAATTATTAATTCGTAAAAGGAAACGATTGTATATTTCTTGATTTTAAGAGTAAATACATAATTCTCAGATAATATATGCACTCATTCAGTCACGGTTCGCATCCTACTCGAGATATCTAAATTTACTAATGCAGTTACACTCGAGTTATATACCATGCACAGAATCATCTACATAACTTCTTAAATTAACCAGTTAATGACCATAAATAAATTTTGATATATTACTGTTCCACTCATTAAAGCACTAATTAATAGAAAAAAGTATTTAACTGCCTGAAAGCAGGATTTCGAGATCATCTAGAAAACGTCAGTTAATTTAACGAGGCAACAAATTTCAATTCTGCAGACGATAATCTCGGTTGCTTGACTTTCATGTCTATTCTTGGTTTGGAGAAGACAAAAAAAAAAGAATTCACAATTTTCTGCATTTCAATTTCGTCATTCAATAAAGCAAATGCAATTTTCGCGAGCGCACAAGGAAATTGCAATTCATCGAACGCAGAGCATGTACGCCGAAAGTACCGAAACTAATTAATTCTCGAGCGTCGGATGTGCAGAAATAACGCGAAAATAGATTGCGCAATAGTACGAGTGAGCGAGCGAGCGAGCGAGTCGCTCTTCGAGATATTCAGCGCAGGATATAAAATTAATAGCGATCTAGATTTCTAAATTGTGGAGAATGCGGCAATTGCGAGTCGTGGGAGTGCGCGCGTCGAGCGATATATATGTGCATGAAATTTCATATCTTCGACGCGGAGAAACGCGGCCAGAAAGAGAAAGGAAGAGAGGAAGAAAAGGAGAGGTGGAAAATGATGGCGAAGAGTGGAGAGAGAGAGAAAGGCAAACTTATATAGCGAATGCCATTCCTGACCCGCTGCATTCATCGTATTATTGTTTAGCTTCAATTAAACTTCTATTTTATGTAATATACCGCCGTCGTCGTCGTCGTTTATGTATCGCGCATTTCTCCTGCTGTTGGCAAAGCGAGAACGCAAGAGCGTTACTTCCTCATTTACGAAAAAGGTTCTAAGTGCGGTTTGGCTGAGCTTGAGATACTCATCGTTTCTATCGACGAAGCTTTTACCCAGATTTAACAATTCCATCAGTTGGTGGAAAAAAAAGGAAAACTCAATATTTCTCAGCTGTATCCATTTTAATGAATCTGGACGCTCGAACTTCAATATTTTATTTTATCTTATCTCCATCGGTTATTTATGTATTTCGCGATTTGCAAAGCAAATGATTTCTTCGGAAAGGATGGTTATTAAGCGTTTGAACGCGAAAAATACGAATGATGTTTCGAGTTCAATTAGTGACGCATCTGCAGCGTGGAAATCTTCTTCAAACTAATTGCAAGTTTTGCGCTCCAATAACATCATCGTTTTTCACGTCGCGCTTCGTTCGTACATTACGCGCGCCGAGCTCTCTCGCCGAGGATACTTTTTGCTTTTTCACGCTCATTGATGCTGGCCGCGGTGTCGGGTAATTGGTTGGCGGGAAACAAAAAGAGCCGGAGCCTTCCAGAAGGGTCGCTATAAAACAATAAATACCAAACTATCGCGCGCTCTGGTGCCTTACAACGTTCATGCGAACGGCGAATCTACAACCTATAATGCATGAGGCTATTTATTATTGTTATTTTTATATCCACTTTGTACAATATAAATAGTCACTTTTATTCAAGTATAAAATTTCTTTTGAGCAAATAAATGAGTTTTACAAACTGTTAACTTACACTGTTTAACATAGAGTATAATGGCAAAAATTAAATATGATTAATATGGTTATTCAGAGTAGCTTTGTATATTCCTTTATTTTATTAACTAAAAAGGTATAGTAGTAAGATAAAGAAAAAAATAAAGAGTGCTATGATGAAGAAAACTAATAAATTGTCTAGAAAAATAAGAGCAAGTAGTATATATAAGATATCCCATTAATTAAAGCGCTCCAGATGTTTAGAATTACTTTGTCTCTACTACATTTCTACCTCGACCTTTCCCTTGATTTCACACCAAGTAACGAAAGGAAACAACAAAGAATTCTGATTTTTTTTGTATTTAAATATGTAATGCTTTTAATTTTAATATACTATAAAAGTTTTCTACAATCAGAAATTCTACACAAAATTAATAATTATCACTTGACCACATAGAAACAGGTTCGATATAATATCTGCGCGATAATGTTATCTTGTAAAACAAACAATGAATCTTATCATTGCAAGCCTTTGATGTAGAACCAATCATTTTTATACATTAGTTTCTCTTCAACGTTTGTACTAACTGTTCTATCTTGTGATTTTTGCAACAGAAAGAAGTGTTTATATCAAAATATGGATATTAAAAACAAAATCATTGTTATTACAGGTGGTGTAAATGGGATGGGATTTGAATCAACAAGATTATTATTAAATGAAGATGCAAAGGTAACCAATACATGGTCCTATTTCAAGTGAACGAATCAAATTTTATTGAGAAAATTTATGAAGTATGAAAATATTACAGTTTGTCGCAATATTTGACTTACCTGAATCTTTTGGAGTCAGAGCCATCAAAAGATTAGACGACGAGTTTGGTAAAGGCCGTGCTGCGTTTTATCCTGGAGATATTACTGTTAATGAACAGTTTGAAGGTGACGTAAAAATTATAAACAAAATTAACTAATCATGAATATATACATAACATCAGATTTTTACTTTTAAAGAGAATTTCAAACGAGTGATTGAAGAACATGGTGTGGTTGACATACTGATAAACAATGCTGGTATTGCTAATGAACAAAATATACAACGTCTTGTAGACATCAATGTAGTATGTTTATTTCTTTATTATATATATTTTTAAAATGTAAAATGTTTCTAATGCAACATCTTTTTATACTAACATATTTGAAATTTTAAAATAAAAACTGTTTTTAGACAGCAGTATTAAGCTGTAGTTTAACGGCAATAAATCATATGGGAAAACATAAGGGTGGCAAAGGAGGTCTTATTATAAATGTTAATGCTATTCTTGGCCTCACTGAATGTCCAATGCTACCATTCTACTGTGCTACAAAACATGCTATTATAGGCTTTACGAGAAGCATGAAGGTATTATTTTCTATTTATAGGTATAAAGATTTTCGAGTACCCAATCAAAAAAATTAGAAAGAATTTAATGAAAGAATTCAATAAAAATGAAATAAAAACTAAGAAAAACTATTACTACTGTTTAAATTTTAAAACATTTTGGAAGCTAATATATAAGTAAAAAATTTGGAATTATTTTTTATCCGACTTATAAGACACTTTCATCATAAGAATACGTATGTTTTATTTAAAATAATAAGGATTTTCGAAATTCTTGATAAAACTTTTTGAAATCATTCATAATATTAAAT
>JAPYZA010004894.1:0-12895 GCA_030522685.1 Eupelmus azureus | reverse complement strand
CCTACCTGGATATCTACCTGGATATCTACCTGGAAATCCACCTAGATATCTACCTGGAGTCTGTCCAAAAACAGGAGGTGCGCCTGGAATTCCACCTGGAATACCAGCTGGGTATTTTCAACTGGGTAGTGATCTCTTGGTGCCTAAACTCCACAAATCCTTTATTTGGATCATTGAGCTGCCTCAAATAGTATAGATGATGTTTGGAGTACAGATGTTTAAGGCTTATTTATACTTTTATATATAAATAAACCTTAAACATCTGTACTCCAGTTATAAGTCATTACTTTAGGTTTGATATTTTTAAAGTGATTAAAAAAAAAGTTGAAATGCCGTTTAAATCATTAGTACCGAATCATGATTAATTGACAATTAACGTAAAAAAGCGTTAAAACTGACCATAAAATGCTTTTTCTGACCCACCAAGACTGGCGCACAGAAGTTACAGAAAGAATCACCTGTACATGTATTAAAGAAAAATGTAACATTATTTTGTTTTATTTGCAATTCTAATTGAACCGATAATAAATAGAACAAAGTGCTTATATCTGAAATAACTATTTGTTAATGAATTGTTTAAATTATTTATAATTGACGATAATTTACATTTGTAAGAAAAAATCAATATAAAACGTTTTACTAGTCTGTATTCTATTTAAAAGATGCGCCAGAATATCCGTGCTGAGATAATGAATTTCTCAGAGCTGTCATTTGCAAGAAGCATTTCATGCTAATCATTGAATTTTACTCTGCACAATTTTAATTAAGTTTTCATAAATTATCTTCATTTTCTAGCATAATTATGTTTGAAAATGGTACAGGACTATATTCTAATATAGATATATAAAATTAGACGTTTGAAGAATGAAAATGACGTACATTTTGGTAATGATATCTCGTTATATTCCATTTAGTTTCATCAGAACTTAACAATGCTTAGTTTTCTTTGATAACCGATTGTCTAATTCTGATACTGTCTTGAACAAAATATTAATAAACAGAATTGGTTTTAGATAAATTAAAAATATCCATTAAAACTTTTAATATTATTGAATGTTCTTGATAAATGATATTCAGATTCATATTTAAAAGATATTGAACTAAGAAATACAAATAATTCTCAGTTAGTTACATAATTATCATACTTTGTCATTTATTCTTTTCTAATGTAAAAATTGTCTAGTATATTATTTTATTTTCGGCAAAAAACGAAAGATTAATTAAAATTCTTTTTATTTATTTAACCTCTTTTTTTTACAGTTAAAAATGTTAATGGTTATTTAAAATTCTTATATTTTTGGAAACCTCACTCGCGACTAAAAAAAAAAACGTTTTTCAACATAAAAGTACAGGTGCGTAATAAATTTCAGTAAATTTATGGGCTATAAATGCATGGCTCGCGCTTTTTATTACCTCGTATTATCAAAGTATCTAGTTAGTCTAACGTAGCCGATTGCCATAACGTCTATACCCTATCAATTTTTAATCTATTTTAAGAAGAAAAAAACAAAAATAGCTTAAACACGTCGTAAGTGCAAACATTACTGCTTCTCGTAAACATAAACTTTCCTCTACATTTACTCGATTAATGGAGGTTAACAGCTAATGTGTTTTGCAAAATCGATAGTACACCATTGAACTATGTAGTTTTTATACTTTTTTCGTTACCTTTTCAAAAAACCATTAAAATTTGAACTTGTATAAAGTACTGAAAAATTCTTTTCAAAGTCATTAAATCAGAGAGAAATAAAAATAAAATATACTCTATACATCTAGCTTTAAACTAGCCACATTTCTCAAAATTTAAAGATTTGGCGAAGAAATCTTACGTCTAAATACAAGGTAAATATTTGTACAATACTTTTTTTTTTATAAAATCGGAAAATCAGTCGCCCACCTACCCGCCATAAATAAAACAAACAAATTCGATATCAAAAACATAAAACTAACTAGTCCAATAATTCGCCAAACTTTAATCCAACCCATACGCCGCGCAATATCCTATCAATTCGTTCCCAATACCCCCCACCGCCAGTAAACCCCATCGACATTGCCCGGGAAAGAAAAAAAAAATGTATATATCCAGCAAGTAAAAGAAAACAAATAAGATCTCCATAAATAGCGAATCGCACATAAAGTTGGAAAAATAAAACAGCCATTTTTTTCATGTCCACGGACTCGGAACCCTGTAATTCCACGTAGAAACACGCGCTTCTTCCAGGACTAACTTCGGCCCCGAGCGTTATTAGCCTCGGCCAAACGTTGTAAAGAATGGCTCGGGCGCCGATCGCGCACGCACGGGCAGTTTGCGCAATTACATAAAGTGCCGCCTCGTATATAATCATCGCGCGCAGCCCCATTGAATATGTGCGCCCCCGGCGCGGCTCGATCCAGAGAAGCGCGCGCCCCGGCAAATATGATTGACTGCGAATGCGTAAGAGAGGGGGAAGGAGAGAGAGAGAGAGAGGGAGGGTTGATTAATGAGTCTCGACGGGAAGAATGAAGGGGAAGTGGCTGCTTCTATCGACGGGAGCCCGAGAGTGGCCTCCGCGCGACTTGGTCGAAATGTAGACGCGTAATGGGATGTATTTGGCTGATACTTGTTGGCTCGGGGAGGTGCAGGGGCTAGGTGGAAAAGTTTCGGGTGATGAAGCGGCCGAATTCGCGTGGCACTTTGGGAGGAAGTGCAGAAGTTTGTCGCCTAATTTTTAGAGATACTTTTAATGTTGTTACTTTTTATGGAATGGGAAAACAAACGAGCCTTGTTCGAGAAGTTGTAGGGATGAAAAAATGAATTTTTTATGCGTTATAGAATTGTGAGATATGTCAGCATTTGTAAAAACTGAAGAAATTAATATTAAATAGGACACAAAGATGAACAAAAAGTTAAATTATAATTAGTATCACGTAACAAGTTGTGACAATCCTACAATAGAAAATGTAAATTTATTATATTTTTAGAAAACAGCAATATTATTAACGTTTTATAATCTATTTTCTATAATTTTAATTACCACAAACTAATATTCCGTTATAATTTTTTCTACATTAGGTGTAAAAGAACTGGTTGAGCAATATCGTGTAATGAATAGTTCATTATAGCCGAAAGGCAGAGCATGAATGCTATTATTGCGGAAATATTGATTTAATATTGTTTCAATATATTGATGGTAATACTCTCCATGACTCGAAAGATATTAAAGAAAAAAAAAATTATACCTTAATCTAAAAAGTGTTTGAAAGTGACGCAGGAACATGTCAAACTTCTTCATAAATCACTCTTTTTTTTTAATTTAACGTTTCTCTCTCATCGTACTTATGTATTATTGATGGTGGTGAATAAGAGAGGGGTAGAAAAAGATAGAGAGAGATTGATGAAAGCACGAAACTGTAGAACAACTTGCGCCCGCTCGCTCGCGCAATGCCCTTTATATCTGCTTTATTCACTTTGATGTTTTATTGCGCCGCTCCGGCTCTTTATCGATGGGAATTTAAAGTCTTCAAATTATACGTTGTGCTGGCCGCGAGAACCATAAATTTCGTGGGAGAGATTCTTGAAATTAAAGTATCATTTTCATCGCCAGATGAATCACTGCCACGCTGGATTCGATATGAATACTTCATTGTGAATTGAATAAAATTAAGATCAATTATTTTTATGAACTGACTACATTTCATTGTACGACTTTTATTTGTGAAGTATTTTATTGAGCCTGGAAGGTGTATAATGATATGCATAGTTTTAAATTTAGTTTTTTTAGAATACTGTTTGTAATCTTCTTAACATTTTTAACCCGAAAATTGAAAAGTTTTCAATACTTTTGACTTTACTGTAAAGTTGGACTAATTGTACAGCATGGGGCTAATAGAGCAAATGAAAAAATTTTATTATTAAATCTTTATTCTTCTTCTAAGGCTTTCTGAGTGAGCTGTTATACTATTGTAGATGCCCAGATAGGAACAGAAAAAATTTAAAAAGAATAAACACTTACTTTTAGATATTTTCATTCCTTAAGTTTTCAGTAATTATTGTTTAATTTTTTTTGCATTTGATATGTATATCTTAGATCTTTTCAAATATTAGTATTTTTATATGTATTTACTTTTTTGAATCTTAAATATAATTTTGATTTATACGAAAATCAATATTATCTTTGTGTAATTCAAATTGTTGTAAATTTATTTTTTCTTTTATAAAAAGAACTGTATTATGTTTTAATATATTTTCTGTAATAAATTACCTCGTTTTTGACTAAATTACTGTAGTTACGGCTTCATTAATCTATTCAAAGAGCGCGTGTTTCTCCTTCGCTGCGAGATTCCAGTTGCAATTTCGTTCGTCAATGAGTTCGTATTATTCTTATAACCATTACGTATTTACATTTTGACTTTTGATTACTAATGATAATGAAGAGTTCAAAATTGTCAGAAACCATCGTTAGTTCTCCAAAACAGTTTAATTAATTCTGCAAGCAGTGCTAACAGTTTTCGTTCATTAGCTCGCTATAATCACCGTTAATTTGTTCGTTTAGTTTACTTGATATGAAATTTAACTCATAGAAAGTTTTTTACATTGAATTCAATAAGTTAAAAATCGGTTTCTAATAAATCGATAATAGTGAAAGTTTCGGTAATAAACTAAAATGTTGGTCATAAATAATTTTATCCAATAAATAATGGATGTAGCGGTTGAAGTGGGTATATTGATTTTTTAATCACAACTTTTAAATGTGACACGCTTTACGTCTAGTCTGACCATTCCTGCACATGTACTACTTATAACAGCAAGTTATTGAAGAATCACCAATACTGTAATGTATATATATTTAATCCTTTGAAGCCCAAATTAATTCAATAAATTTTCATTTTTTAATTTTTTTTCAACCTTAATAGTTAATTTTTGAAATATTTAAAATTGCATAACGTCATAAATATCTGTAAAGGTTTGCGTTAGTTACTTTGAATATAATTATTACAAAGAATTACTAATTTTGAATTAACATAAAATTAGCCAGGTTGCAAAACTCATCAGGCAGAAAATCGCCGAATTCCGACATCCGATAATAACCAACTCACCCAGAACTCCCTCTAAATCTTCCGATAAAAAACCGCACGGCTAAACTATAAAGTCCATGACAGTTTCATCCGACGCGGCTCTTAAATTCTCTCACTCTTGCCTCGAAGAATGGCAGTTTAATTTCGCGCTTATAAGCGGGAGGCAGGCATAATCCCCGGCAGCCCGTCCAATATTATTTTCTGTGCACATCTAGTTTGTTCGGCGATTATACTCGTCGCAAAAACGAAATGAGCTGGCTCTGATACTTCATTAGCGAGTTATTTCAGCCGGCTAGCATCAAGGAAAATTAATGGGCGTTGATTCTCTTGCTAGAAGGACTTTTGTGAATTTAATTTTTTGGAAAGAAGTGGGACAATTTTGGTGTTAATTTTATCTTTTTGAATGTTGACATAATATTATAAGTAATTACGAAATGAGTTTAAAATAACTCGTTGAAAATCTGTCTAAATAATTTTCTGTTCCCTTCGTTTAAAATAATAACTACAAAATTGATAAATAAATCAAACTTTAAAAAATTTACCTTAAAAACATTTATAAAGTATTGTTACATGATTACAGAGTTGTTTTCGTATTTTCAATTGGAAAAATATCTTGTATCTATTTACCCCGCGGATATTTTGAATAGATATATTAGATACAGTGAAAAAATAAATACAGTATCAATTAGAACAAAAAGTCTGAAAGTTGTGTCGTCTTGCCCCGCTCTCCCCTACATAAAACGAAAATCTACTTTGTTATCTACTATGTTCTCTACGGTTTCAAGTTCGAAGAAAAACTACTTTTTATCCAGAAGAGACCGTGCATCACGCGAAGCGAAGCCGCGTCAGATTAGTGAAGTCGATCTACTTTAATGCATTAGGTGTACGACACCGTGACGAATGACTTGGCGCGAGAGAAAAATAGATAAGTGCGATAGAAAGCAGATGGAGAAATGCAAAATGTACGCTCGTGTCTTAATCGAATTCTCTTTCGATTAGCCATCGATTGATATTAATTGCATTCTCACACGTGCGGCTCGATTTCTATACACTTATTGTCTTTACTCTTTAGTTTAAATAATCCACGCTGATGATAGTCAAATGTATGTAATTTAAATGACTAAGTTGAATTTGTCGAATAATAGAAAAGATCGAAGTTTAATAAATTGTTTCGAAGTTTAGATACATTATAAAGTCAAAAAGTATATAATGAGTCTTTATATTATTCAATTCCCAATGAGCACATCATTGGGATTCACCATTTCATAGAAAAATATTCTCTAAAATTTGCCTCGATACTATCCTTTGAAATCCAAAAACTGATTAAAATTTACAAAACACCATTCATCGTATAAACTTCCTCAAACTTCCAATAATAAGCAAAGTTAAATAATCCAAATCAAACAAGACAAAAGTTAACCTAAAACTCGCGTTTAAGTTTCCCGCAATTCCCTAACGCTTCACGAACCCACCGTCATTGATTCCCGTCAAAATAGGCGCTCGCTCAACTAAGTATGTAAAGAATCCAGCAGTGGTACGACGCCTTAGGAGAGGGGGAGAGAGAGAGAGCAAATAGTTGCGCGCAGTCCTCCATTTGTCGGAATAGGTCGGGCAGGGCAGGATGTGCCATTTTCGAAATCGCGCGAGAGTCTGAGAATGTCGTTCAATGCCGAGTGTCTCGAGGGAGCAAATCACACTGAGAGGCGAGTAGTTTCATTGAGATGGAGGCGGGTGAGGAAGATTTGATGAAAAATTGGTTTGTTTCTTAGTCTGGAGGTCGAATAAAATTGCTGAAATTAAGTGGTATTTTTTTTTTATCTGGATGTAAAGTTTGCACATTACTTTGTCTGACTGAGTCTTTAGTGTCTGAAAATTTTGTAAGTTTATAAGTTTATAATGTGTGGAAATTTGTGTCCGATCGAAGCGACGGTGAAAAGGCCAGGCGAGATTGAAATCACCATCTCACCCGATTGTATTGAATCGCAATTTTTGATACTACGTGCATAAAGCGAGATTTAGAGTTTTGCACATATAGTATTAAAAAAAATCTACTTAAAATTAAAAACAAGTTTTTAAGTTGATCTGTATTGTAAGCCACATATTTACGCAGGGTCGCAAAATTACGAGTATATTAATTGTAAGCTATCTTTCAGCCTCCTATACATGCATATATAATCCAGAGAGAAACTTCCTCGCGTGATCTTATATATTTGACTAAACTTGTGTCGCGCGGGTAAGCTTCTTAGATAGAATTCGCTTTATGTCACTATTTGCATGAAACTATACTCGCTCGTTTCGTTGTGAAGTAAAGATATACGTGCGTTTGTTTTGCCTATGACTATTCATGTAGCGGCTTACTTACTAGTATATAAAATTATTAAAGGAGTAAAATATTTATTAGTATAAGCTGTTTGTATGTCTGCAAGCGAAATCCATTACTTTGTTGATGTTTATTAAATTGTAACAGATACATGCTACGAAATTCGTACAAATGTAAGCTTTACTTATTTTGCTACGAAATCATTTTTTGCTCTTTATACATGATGTATACAGCGCGTGATGCCACGGCAAAAAAGTTTGCACATCTGGAACGAAAACAACTGGCTTCCCTCGTATATACAGACACGGCCTTAACGAACGGAAACGACGTAGTTGTAGACAGCGCGCGCGGCAACGGAAGACTATTGCGAGCGAGTTCCGTTTTTTTTGTGAGGTGGCATTGGCGTATTGTTTGAACGACTGTTATTAGGTATAGTTTTGTTATTTTTCGTGAACAAGTTGATTATTGCAGAATGAAAAAACTCTGATGGTTTTTTGTTCCAAGAACTAGCCAGAGGAACTTTCAATGAGACTTTTTAAATTTAATATTTCATTATAGATATTTTAATTGCTAAAAGTCACTTGAAGTATATACAAAAAAGAATCTAGAAGTATTACTTACTATCTAAACCAATGCTAAATCAGTCACTTATACAGTACTTTTTCTGAGCTAAAAAACACAAGGAAGTTTACTTGTCGCGAAGAAGAAGTAGTGCTTAGCAGTTAAATAAGCGAACGAGAGGGACAACAATGAATTAGTTTTACTTTAAAGAAAAAAAAGCGTAAGTAGTGGCTTGAACTTACTAGTGCCAGAATTTGAGTACGATGACTTTCTAATATTTTTTGCTGAAAATTACTTGAAGAGCTAAATGTTAAAACTCATGTATTTTTAAATTACGTCGCCAGATACCATCGCAAAAATAATTTTCTTTAAACTTTTAAGTTTTGCAATATTCGAAAAATATTTTAATTATAATATGTTCGTTTACCTCATCAACGATTTTTTACATTTTTTATAAATTCATCTACCAAAACGTTTCTTTGACTAACATCCTGAATGAATACAAATGCTAAAAAATACTATATTCACAAACGAAAAATGAATTTAAAATAGCGTAAATAAATGAAGAGACAGCTACTGATCGCCGCCATATCGCAAAAATATGACACGCGATCAGTCTAGAATATGCGCGGCGCATTTCTTGAGAAAAATGCACATAGCGCTCGATCAAAGTTGCCAACATAGCGGCGCGCGATTAACCACGCGCTTGCGAAACGCGCGCATTGCCGAGACGTCGTATAATGGACGAAATTGGAGCGAAAAGAGAAGGGCGCAACAGGACGGTAAATTTAATTTAACTGAACGTTAAGCGAAACACATTTGTTCGTTAATTAGAACGGTTGAGTTTTTGCTGCACGCGCAAGTGAATTAAGTCCGACGCTGCGAGCCGAACTTTTATTTTACCTTCCAATTTTGATGTTCAAAGGTACTGCTGCGTGCTTGAGTTACGCTAGGTTCCGATTCGTTTTTTGAGATTATTTTTATTTTGAGATTTAAATAAAAAATTTACTTTTCCTAATGGCTAATTTTTCCAAAGATAACCATAGATATTATTACCAATCTATAATAATAAAAGTTATTCAAAATTTTGATAAATTAGATTAAGACGTATTAAGTTTGATGTTTGGCGACAGTACTAATTACAGCAATGGAGACAAGAACAGAAAAGTCAAATCAAGCTTAAAAGGACCAGATCTTTTTGAGTCTATAGGCTTTAATCTCTTGTGGCTCCCTTCGCTTGATCTTGAGCGCTTAAGAGCCGAGAGAAATCGATGGTCGACAAATCATAGCTGTCACGAAGACGCTAGAGACAAAGGGTAATGTCCACTCGATTATAGATTGTCTATGTGCTATTATCGTCCTTTTACTGGATCGTTTATATGCTAGCAGTTTTGTGATCACAATTCGTCAATCTACTAATATAAATAATAAATATATATTTAATAGAAGTAGATAGTTTCAATACAAAAGAATTTAAAGCATTTTGCAGGTTATAATGCTGTAAGGTGAAAAGGATTAGCAAGTAAGTTTGAAAAAAGATTATAATATCATATTACAGTGAGGAATTTTGTGTAAAATTTTTATAGAAAAATTTTTGTATGTGTCTAGAACTTATATTAAAAAATTCCTGAAACATTTTGATTTTTAAGAATACAGTATGTTCTTAACTGTACCTAGTTAATAGAATATAATAAGCTTTTGTGCATTTAATATAAAAACATTGATATGAAGAAATAAAAGCAAATGTTGATAAGCGTTTCACAACTCATCTACAACTTCAGTAAACGACTGTTTGTCGAGAATTGTTATTTGCAAAATTCAATTTTCATCACGCCAACATTTTTTTTAACCATTTTTTTCTTTCCTTATATTGAGTTTTCTATCTTTCTTCTTTTTATCTCTCTATCTCTACATTCCTTTCATCCTCTTTCACCAAGGGTGAGGGAGATATCAAGATTTTCATATTGACAGTACAACTAGTGCAATATATCCAATATGGATTTTGTATGATCATACATAACTTATTTCTGCATTTCTCTGTTTTAATCTTACATTTTAGCTGACGTAAAATAAGGTTATGAAAGCTACATCTTGGTTGTATCAAAAATTTTTTTATATATTCTACGCATATTTTTTATTATTATTTTATTTATTTCATATTTTTTATAGATTTCCTTGATTATTTTAAAATTCATCAACAGTGCCAAACGGTAAACTACAATGAATTGTTCACTGAAATTTTCAATCTTCGAATGGAAATAGTTTCAGCGTATATGTCGAATTCATCAATCCTTTTGAATCTGGAGCTGAAAGCTCGTTATGCTTTTATAAATCGAAGTTTAAATGCATTATCAAGAAAAAACTTCTTAATTACTAATTGATTGTTAGTTTCTCTTTCTTTTCTTAATTTATATCGACTTTAAGCGAGAGATTTATAATAATAACCGAAATTCTAATTTAAAAGAGAATTTTTGTTTTCTGATGTGTTAACAGGCACACGAGTTCATTTTAAAATGATTGATGATTTTACTATTGGTGAAATTGCTTTTATGTCAGAATTTATTAGAGCATTTCAAAATCTGTCCACTAAAGAATCCCTTTATTTTTGAATCTTATAATTTTTGAAAATTCACATCAAACAACATTCTCAGTATAAAATTTTTCTTAAAACTTGCTTACACAATTTATGAAAATGTTATAATAAACTAAAAAAATAAAAAATTTGAAAATAAATAATTTACCACATTATAGTCTTAACGTTTCAACAATACCTTGAGAATTTCTACACCGAAAACAAAAAAAATCTAAATCAATTTTATCGTAAATTTAAAACCGCCTCACTACCTTCAACCCCATTTCCAAAAGGAATATAAATAAATCAAAAATAGCTCGAGATAATTGGTGCGCCACCCTAAAATGTTTAGAACACCACACTTTTACAGACACTCGACGATCGTTTCGGCTCTCGAACTAATTCGAGCCTCCGGATATGTCTATGTACGTGGGCGACGTAAATCATGGGGGTGGGAGACCGAGAAGTCCAAGGTTAAATGATGAATCGCTGGCGAAACTCGAGAGCGCGCGGCCTATATGGGATGGGCACGTGGCTGAAATACCGATTCCGGATTGGCGATTGGACGAGAACTCGCTCTTTCGGACGACTGGAAGCTTGACACGTTGGGGTTGTTTTACATGGACCGTATAGATTCTCGTTTTCGTTAGATTAAAGTAGAAGTATTGGCTGTTCGACAAGGGGTGAAATGTTTTTTCTTTTTACGCGCGAAAGTTGGTTTTCTATGATAATAGACATTTATGTGACGGTGGATATAAATACAAATTATGTGAAAATTGTTTACAATTATAATGGCAATACGACCTTCAATATTTTTTGAAAATGTAAACATGATATACTTTGAATGCAAAACATTTTTGGCAACGTTTTTGTGTGTGAAACGAATTTGTTCCTATTTTATAGTCGTTTTCTTATTGAAACTCAGTAGCTTTCATTTATTTATTTTAAATATATATTATCGTACATTATTAGAAATGTTTAGTTTACTATTTCTTTTTCAAGGAGGAAAGTTTTTGACCATGATTTTATTTTAATTAAGAAAAACTAAACAAGTACAAAAATTTATAAATATTTTCAATTAATTTTGTACCTAAATTAACTTAAAGAAGAAATTCTCGAAATTTGTTAATAAAACTATCGAAAAATTAATAAAAATTTTGTGCATCAAATTCTTTTATAACACGTTGGCTTCGAGCTGTGAAAAATATTCGATGCGAAAATGTGGAAAAAGGAAGGCAACTAAAAATTCACACGCATCGGCATTTTTCAATCGAACAAAAAGAAAAACAAAATTCTCTATAAAAATCTGGCAGTCCGACGACGCTTGTGCGGACTTAAAAATGCACTTGGTCGCCTTTTTTTTGGAGATATAGAGAAGTTTTGCTTTAATCCTTTGGGAACATTGTTTACGCTTGCGTTATTTTATATATCGCGCGAAATTGAAAAAGTCCCTGTCACGATTGGACGCACAGGTGAATCGAGATGAAAGAGAGTTGGATAAATAGTTCGACAGATAGTTTTTAAAGCAGAAACTATTTCTATAGTTTTTTTTTGGTGAGTAGAACAAAATTTTAATTAAATCTTTAATAGAAAAAAGTTAATTTACAAATTAAAATTACAAGTTTATTTCCGTTCGGTAGTTGTTTAACTGAAGTAATTTATTTCAATAAAATTATTGTCACCATTTTTGTTGCAATTTAATCTTTTACTAGCAAATGTTTTTATTTGATTCTTTTCTCAATAAATAAATTTATTTTTCTACATCTATTTATTAAAGTAAAAGAAATTAAAAACATTCATTAAAATTTTTGCTGAAAAAAAAATCTGAGTGCTTGTATAAGCCAGTCAAAAATATAAAAGTTATTAAAATAGCATAATTTGTAAACATTTATTAACTTAAAATCAATACTTACTTAAATATAGTGGTTAAAATGTTGAAAATTTTTAATTTTTAAATTAAAATTTTAATTTCCTATTGAATTTGGATGTTTGGGGACTGAGTAAAGTATTCATTGCATTACAAGTACGTGCTCAGAAATATTAAAATGATGGAAGATCGACACGTCTACAGAAAAATAGTGGAAAAACAAGAAATGTAACATGAATATAAATGAGCAGCGAATTCGGATAAGATGCGAGAGCTTAGGAAGGAAAAAGCAAAAGGGCAAGTCAAGGAATATTAAATCTGAAAGAGCTGAAAGAAAAAGATTCGAGAACATGTACGTTTCTAAAAAGATATGGTTAAAGTAATTGATTAAAGAATAAGACTGTAGGAATAAGATCAATTTAATGAAATTTTTTTATTTTTTGTAATTAACATATTATTTATACTTTTAAAATTTTTTGCGGAAGTTATTTTTATATTTCAGGCGAAAATTATATTCAAA
>JAPYZA010004893.1:0-12898 GCA_030522685.1 Eupelmus azureus | reverse complement strand
CCAAAGTATTATTTGATATTTTTAGCTTTACATTAAGGAACTATTGAAGTGAATGTTATTTTTCAAATTTTTATGTAGATTAAAAGTTGTAATAATTTACAGTTAAAGATTTAAAAATAACTAAAGTATGAGTAAAATTGAAGCTACATTTGCGATACATGTTCGTTGCTTATATATGGCTTTTGAAGTAAATAGAATATTTTAATGTATCTATTCTGCAATAAATCTGTAAAAAAAAATAAAAATTTGTTTCTTTTAGTTTAATTTTATATAGTTAAAAGTGCATATCAAGATTCTTTTAAGTTAAATAAAAAAGATCTTAAAAAAGGGTATAAAATTGTGGTATTTTTCCCTATAAAAACATACCCCAAAGTTTAAGCAAAATTGATCTTCCAGAGGTCTCGGTTTCTCGTATAGTTTATTGTAAATTGGATCTTTAAAATTGATCTCAAGAGACATAATCAGCAAATGTATATCGTTCCAATGACTGTAGGGCTTATATACAGATACAGCTCGAAATCAAAGAAAATGAAAAGTGAAAAATAAATCTCAATAAATAAGGCATAATCCAGGCATTCCCACAGAGAAACACAGAGCGACGCTCGAAAGGCTGTGTATAAGTAAATCGCTTTCAGACCGGAGCCCCAGCGTAGCAATAAAAATTCACAAGGCAAAGAAATGGTAATGCCTCGCTCGGCATATCATCAAACTGTTCTCCTCAAACAAGCGCGCGTCTCAGAGAAAGAACCTCTCTTGCTCGCTGGGATAGTAGCGTAATAACAATCGTTATCGTCGCATTAGGATATTCCAGCGGCGCGCATTATGATTTAACCGGCGATCGTATTGTTGAATGTTAACGCAAGTTAATAGCCGCGTGCGCGTGCGAGAGGGAGAGAAACAATAGGCGCACACGCTGGAGAGCTCGCGCTCTCTCGCGCAGTTAAAGCTCGGCCTGTGTATAACGAGCAGTCGTTTCGTTTCTATAAGCGCTCTTTCTCTCTGCCGCTCGCTCGGCAGTTATGGTCTTTCTGGGCGCGCGAGCGCGCATGTGCTATATGGGCCTGGACGATCGTTGTTGTCGTCGTCGTCGTGCGCAGCGCAGCAGCGATTTCCGCAGTCTGCGATTTTGCGAGCTTTTAAACGAACTCGGGGAGAGAGAGAGAGAGAGGAGGAACGCGAATCTATGCAAATGAACAGCCAATTATGTTACGAACCCGTAAAAACTGCACCTCGTTAGAGGGGAGCGATAGCGCGCGCGCGCGCGCTCGCATAATACAACGGCACACACACACACTGGCTACCGCGCGTTACATCAGCCGAGCTACCAATTTCTCGGCTCTTTTTATTTCTCGGCCCTTTTTTTCTCCTATTCCTCGCGTATATAGGGATATACGCCGCTCGGCTGAATAACCGAGCGAGAAAAGACAAAGAGAGCGCGATGAGGCTCGGCGATTAGATGAGCATCTGGAAACGCGAGCGCGGCTACTGTGCGCGCAGCTCCCGAAATTCAGGCGCAGCCCCCTAAGCGAGCGAGCGCGCGCTGGAATGCTAATGAGGTGTTTTAGACGTGCCGTTTTTGCGCCAAAGATCTCCTTTGCATTTTTCTCCTTTAACAGTTGCCGATTCCAGGGCGGCCGCGCTCTCGATTCGGACGATCTGCATAACTCACTTTTTATTGCTTCCTCGTGCGCGCGCGCTCGCCGCCTAATACCTGCGCGCCTGCATTTAGAATAGCGCGCGAGCTGGGAATAAAGGCTTCCAAGACTCGCGGGATAGCGAGGATTTTATGACAGCCGGGCGCGCTCGACTATTAGCCGAGTCAAGTGTGAGGAACAAAGCCTCGTTTCTCATTTTTGCCTCTTAACTTCAGAGACGGCCAATGCAATGTTTTTCTTGATGAAGAAACTTTTCCGCGCAATGATGCTTTCATACTTCATCCGAGCTTTAATTATTATTATTTAGTTTTCTCAAATATCTTCTATCGGCAAACAATAATTGTGTGGCTTGTGTGTATAATAAGAAAAACAGCAAGAGAATAAAGACTTATTGACGCAGTATAAACTTGTAGCCTGTTTTTCGGCGCGCGCGAGCAAACAGAATTTCCAAGAGAATTTTTCGGAGCCCCAAGCGCAATTCCCTCGATGAATTTCTCCAAGGGAGAAAAAAGACTGACAGCTCGTTTAACATTTCTCATCATAAAACCTAAAGCATTTACACACAAGACAAGTGATGCTCCGAGAAAAAGAAAAGGAGAAGGAAAGAGAGGATAAGAAAGGCCACGGCGAGGAGCGCAAAATTCATCCGGAGCGTGTGCGCGCGTTTCTTGTCCCTTGCTCTCTCTCTCTTTGGTCCGGGTCTTCTTAATTTCGGCTCTTTTATAACGCCTTATCTTTTTTTCCGGCCGAGGAACTCTGCGCGCTCACGATTGCAATTCTCGTATTCTCCGGGTACACAACTCGCTCTCTCTTTTTCTGCGCCGGGGTGGAAGATCAGAGCATCTCCGTGGCGTGTAGGGCCCGGGAGAACGAGAAGAAGAAGAAGAAGAAGAAGAAGAAGAAGAAGAAGGAGCAAGGGAGCGAGCGAGAGAGAGAGGAGCTGTTGTAAGTAAGCACCTGAGCGTATAAACGAAGCGCGGCTAACGAGCGAAAGAAGGATAGGATTAGGCTCTCTCTCGTCAGTAATAAGCCCGAGAGCGAGCGAGCAAGCGAGAGGCCTGGCAGGAGAAAGAGAGAGAGAGAGCGCTCCTAAAGTAGATTCGTGCCCGCGCTCCTCGGCCGGTGCATAATGACGTGCGAGAGCCGAGCGCGCGCGCGCACGCGCGCCACGGCGCAAAGCAAAACGACGCCGAGGACGACGAAGACGAAGAAGCAGGAGGGAGAAAAATGAGGGAGGTGGTGGGGGGGGGGGGGTGAGGAGGGAGCCTCGAGTGTGTCGGCACCTCGCCGCCAGAGCGGACCACACACGTCGTCCCCCGACTACGCTATATACCCGGAGTGGTTCTCAATCCGCGGACACGGGGCCCAGACCGTCAGGCGCTCCCAGAGATTAATTGCCTCCGAATACACGCGCGCGAGCACACACAGACACTCGCGCGCTCTCGGCCTCCGAAAGCGTACAAGTGCTCTTCCTGCATACCTCTTTTAATACCTTATTTATGCCAATTTTATCCTCGCCGGACTTGTGCGCCTGGCTTTTCGATTTGGGAAATTGATTGCCATCATTTCTCCCTCCCCCCCCTCTCTCTCACGGTTTTTTAATGTACGCTTTTTCGGCTCTTATTGTCTTTGCATTACTTCATTTACGCGCTTATATAACTTGCTATAGTCATATTGCAGCAGTGATTCAATTTTTAGGAGTAACAACGTTTTTATTTATACATTTTTCGACGCGCCTGGGTTAATAATATAATTGTTAAACCTTTAACATTTTTTTTGCAATTTGATCTATATAGATAGGAACAGCTAGACATCTTTGTAACTTTTCGCACTTAGAAAGTTTGACACCCTATAGAGTATTTTCAAATTTTCACAGCAAATATTTTTAATATGCAAGATTACAAAACATATTCTGCGCCGGCATTCTCTTGAGCATAAGCATAAGCATTCTTTGAGCATAAGCATTATTGTAGAAACATACTCAACATGCTACCAAAAAGTATATGTACTGCTATCAAGGTAACTTAATAGTTAAAACTATTTTTGTTGACCAATTGGACCCGTGGTTAGATGATCGTAGACGCCTTAGAGTCTGAAAAAAGGGAATTATCAATTATTAAATCTAAACAAATTTTAACAAGTCATATGTTATGATTTCATTGTAGAAATCTTTACTTCGTCGAACCTGTATTTGTTAATTAAATTAAATTATTTATTGTCCCACTTTATTAAACTTACGTTATAGATAAATTGAATAGTTAAAAGTATGAAAGAAACTATTTAGTTTGAAATATTTCCTGTTTACTCTCTAAAAGTTAAGGAGTAAATATCCATGTCCAAATTTACTCCTTAGCGCAATTTACTCCTTATAAGAACTAAATCTTGAAAAATAAAAAATTTTCTCCTTATAAGGAGTAAATTGTATAAAATTAAGAAATTTATTCCTCATAAGGAGTAAAATTTCAATTGTTTTTACTCCTAGGAGTAAATTTTTTTATTTTTCAAGATTTACTCCTTATAAGGAGTAAACTTTTTGATTTCACAAAATTTACTCCTTATAAGGTATAAATTTTAAAATATACTCCTTATAAGAAGTAAATTTGGACATGGATTTACTCCTTAACTTTTAGAGAGTATATCGGATTAAAGTATAAATTTTAAAATTTTTCGTAACGCAGGTAATTGCCACTATATAACATAATAAGCTATCGTTTCTAAATTTATTTTATTTACCCTTTATTTTACGACAAGTTGAGCATTAAAATTTAATTCAAGTTTGAGAAACCAAAATTTTGTAAATTAATCAAGGAGTAATAAATACTTTTAAAGAGTATAATTTTATGAAGAAAAATAAATGTAAGAAAAACATAATGTATCTTCAAAATTATTTTAATTAAAAAATTTTGATTCGGTTTAAATAATTATTGATTTCTTTTTTCTTAAAGAATTTAGGGTTTATCAGATCCGACTATTAGGGAAATGAAATTTCAAGTTCAACTACACTTAATGCACTATTCAATACTATAATTAGGTAATAAATGATATATTCTGCAGGTAAAGTATATAGCATTGGCGATTTTTGACATATATAATGATTTCAGGCACAACAGATATAAATAAAATAAAAATGATAATCGCGTGTTAATTAGCCTCGCCATCCCCTACTCATTCTATTCATATTTTTTATTATAAAATTTTGTAAAATTTGTTAATATAATAAAGGTTATTAACCCAGGGGATTTAAATAGATCAAACGTTTAAACTTTTTTATTCTTAAAAATTTTTATTTTTATGAATGAATTTGAAGAAATGATATGTGATCCTTAGCAGAAACCCTATTTAAATTTTGTCTGTTGAGTTGAACAATATAAAATTACAGTCAAAACAAATATAAGTGGTCCTATGTATTTTAATTGATTTTAATGTACGGTTAAAATAATAATGCTTAGAAGCGTGCAAATTTGAAGTACTGTTTGTTTTATACTATTATATTATAGTAAATTATAAAAACAACATGTTTGTGGTGTACATTTTAAAATTTTACGTAAATGTAAAGAGTTTAGATAAATAATTAATTAGATACAGATCGGTATATGTACGAAAAAGTATAATTTTATAAGTAAAACTGAGAATGACATAAAAATTATATTATCAAAAAAATGAGTACTATATAAATTTGGATTACTTACAATGAATAGTATATAGATAGTGCCCGAAAATGTATCAATCTTTTTTTGAAAATTATAAAGAGTGCAAGAAATAATAGTGGTTAACAGAAATACATAATAAATTACATAATCACAAATTTTGCTGTCAAAGTATACGTAACTATAGAGACTAGGTAACACAATGACAAATAAAAAGCTAGCCATATGTCAAGCTGTAAATAGAAGTTTTGCCCAAAAAGCAGCGAGACACTTAGAGACAAAACCTGCAGTATAAAAGCTAAGAAAAGATGTTCCTTTAAAAGGCACAAATACCTACACGTGTTTATAAAGGCTTCCGTCCGCAGCGTTGGCACAATATTTGCATCGGATCGCTTTCAATGGAAGGACAGCTGAGGCACAATATTTGTCCTAGTGTCTCCTTTTCTCGGCGCGTGCGCGCGTGCCAAGTTAACAAGCTGTGAATGGCTCTTTCTTGAAAACGAGAGGAGAAAAAAAGCAAGCGCGTCGGCCAGGCCACACAAAGACTGCTAGTCTCAGCAAGAGTCAAGGCCTAAGCCCAAGATGAAAATGAAAAGCGTCGCGCGGCGACCCTGACCTAGTCGTGCAGCTGGCTTGCGAGGAAAGAAAGAGAGGGCAAAATGGGCCGAGCGCCTTGCTCTTAATCGCCAAATCCCGTTTGCTTCGTCTTGGCGGTGCGCTTTCGACTCGGGCGGCCCTCGCCCCCTCATGCATCCGCGCGCCTACTCCCAACACTCTCGGGGTTTGTTTGCATTCCCCTACGTCACGCCTCGGCGCTCAACTGATCCTCCACGTCAAAATAGATCAGGCTTTTCTTCCACGGCCTTGTGGCGCGCTGCG
This sequence comes from Eupelmus azureus, assembly GCA_030522685.1. Taxonomy (NCBI): domain Eukaryota; kingdom Metazoa; phylum Arthropoda; class Insecta; order Hymenoptera; family Eupelmidae; genus Eupelmus; species Eupelmus azureus. The sequence continues at coordinate 6,717 of JAPYZA010004893.1, read as the reverse complement.
CGCGAGTCGCTTCCTTTACAAATCCTTTGATGCACTTGGCCAAGGATGCGATGAATCGATTGGCTAAGGAAGATAGGCTGGGCAAAAAAATCTATTGAACAATGTTACGAGGACGCGCTGGCGTTCATTGATGTTAAGTCTTTTTGCCGCAGCGAATAATTATCGTATGTTTTTTTTTGTTTTTTTTTTATATAATTTTTGTAAATTAAAAGAATTACATTCTATTAACGAAATAGTGTTGACGGTTATTGTTTCATGATATTTTATGATCGCAGAAATATTAAATGTCATTATAATCACGTTTTATCGAAAATCAAGTCATGTTAAATTATGCTATACCTAAATCTGTGTCAAAATAGTAGCAAACTATGTTAAAAAATATTCTAATAATTCTTTTGGTATCATAGTATAATTATACAACAATCAATAATAGATATACTATGTAAAAGTATACAATATGAAGAAGACGCATTGCGTTTGCGTAAATATATTTACAAAATTGGCAGAATAGCGATTAGTAAAAAAAAAGTGCAAATGCGTCGCAATCAACTTATTTACACGCATTTGCACTTCGAATCAATGGTTTTTTACGTATACTGCCGTGCAAATGTAAAAAGGCGATATCTATTATAGATATAGTTAAAATGAAGAAAACACTATAAAATGTTTTTACTCTTAATTTAGCTGTTATAAAATCTTATTTCGAAAAAATAAGTACTTATTTAAGTAAAACGCATGCGCTTTTACTGTTCATAATGTCAAAAATAGGTTTTTTTGAATGGTCCTATGCAAAACTGTAGATGTGGTGAAATTTCATGCGTAAAATTATAAAGAAATCCGAAAAAAGCATATCTACGTATGTTCACTAACTACAAATATTTTCTTCATTTATCTTTGAGACCTATGCTTAAGTCATTTTTCCAATCCAAAAATCATAACTACAGCAGATATGCCACTGAATTGGAATTTCGATCTAAAGTCACAGATAAAAACAGAAAATCACGTAGATAGGATTTCTTAAATATACATAACGATTTTTTTGCATTTGTAATTCTCGTAAATCTATGTAGATAAAATCATAATGGTCCACGATTCTTTACAAAAATTATACTTCTTGATATTCTAATTACCATAGATGAATAGAATTTTTTACGACGAATCCGATGATATCAATAACTCATTTTCCAAAAAAATGTAGATATCGCCTTTTTACATTTGCACGGCAGTATAGAATAAGTGATTTTTCACCCACCTCAGATTTAGATATAGCATAAAATTAAAATTTTAAATACTGAAGCGTGATATATTGAATCGCAATATACATCAAGAATATTACAGTAATTTTTAATAAAAGAAATAATGCTGTAATAATAACTTATAACATATTGTGTTTTTACAATATTGTATTGTTTAAAGATATTCATTAACGTCGTTGAAGCATCCATGCAGTATTATATAACGATTATTAAATGTTGTTAAAACGTATTAATAATATCATGATGAGTGTTCAGTAAAATTTTATTATAGTATGATACGATATCATCAACAATATTAAAGCAATGTTGTTGCAATATTATAATTCTACATACTATCAGACACTAGCTCGTAATATTTATTTATGAGCGCGTACAATACATTGCACTAAAATATCATAACACGAATAATTAAAAATTATTTATTATACCCATGCATTCATTTTACAACTTAGTGCATTGCTGAAATACTTTGACAAAGCTAGGAAAAATTTTAAAATTTTCTGTTCACGTATATACTTATGGTTAGTTTTTTCTATAATAAAATTAAATAATTTTTAAACTTAATTTTTTAACTTAATTTAAATTTCTTAAACAATAGATATTTTAAACATATATGATTGAATCAAAATAATCTACATCGGACAGCATTTTTGTTATAAGGATGTCCTTTCGCTAAGTGGTATAATATAAAGGACGCCTCGAAAGGCCCCGTATTCTCATGTCCACATATCTCCGTAAGACTCTGTACATTCGTAAAATTTGATTTTTAAAACATTGATATTGACATTTTTAAGATTTCGAATGTTTTATTTTTGGCCGTAAATATACTTGAATATTCTACAGAGATTACCGTATAGATATTGCAAACAAAATACTACAGTTTCATGCTATAATATTGGCTTTTGATTTTGCGAAAGAACTATTTCTGTGCTTTATTCTCCACTTAAGATCAGTACCATAGTGACTATATGTCACATTAATTATACTATTGCGACCGGTTTGTACACTGCGTGATAAACAAAAAAAATGTTTCGTAAAAGCTAAGTAGTAATTACTTTCTTATAAATTTAAGTAAAATTGGAATAAAACATTTGAAAAATTGTGTAAAACCTCATAAGAATTACGGTGTTTTAACAATTGTTTTATGTGTAACCTTAGAGTACGACATATTATTTAAAAGAAAATAAAAAAAGAACGACTAAAGACAAATGAAACGGCACTGACTTTGAGCACACTTTGTACTTTGGAATCATGGAATACATTAGCTCTTAAACATTATTAATTATATTATTTTAGTTTCTTAGATTTTTATTATATTGTTTGGATTTTTAATGCATTTTTTAACACCAAAATGGTCTTATCTACTCAAAGCGTTGATGTAGGTTTATAGAAAAATTATTTCAAGAAAAATTACGTAAAAATATATCAGTAATATTATTGATAACAAAATAATTCGATTCAACGTTCACATATAACTTGAATACATTTATTAAGCCCCATAGTGCCCAAAGTATAGTTTGTTTTGATTCTTTAAATATTTTTAATATTTTATATTTAAAATCGTTATACCTTTGTTACAAAATATAACCTGTGAAATAGGGGAGAGCGGGACTAGTTAACTCACAATTAAAATTTTTATTTTATTAATATCTTCCTTAGGAAATTAGATTTGTCTAAGCTAATTATTGTACATATTAAAAATGCTATGAATTACCTATAGAATATCAAATATTGCCAAATACTAGTATCAAACAGTTAATTATTTATAATTGAACGTCGAACTCCGAGTGTCAATTAGCCCCGCTCTCCCCTGCTATGATCGTTATTCAGTTAAAGTTAATATATATTTCTTTTAACATTAAAAATTAATGAAATTGATTCTGTAGGTTGAAAAAATATTTAAGAATGTTCTTTCGCAAAATGAAAAGCGAATATTTTTGTACAAAACTAAAGGATTTTGTTTGTAGGGTCTATACGATAATCTTTGCAAAATATTAGGGCAGGGTCGATCAAAATACGAAGATCAGAGATTTTAAATATCGGATTTTTCAAATGTATTAATACAAAGTCGTAAGGCAAAATACGTTTTTCTTTTATACATTTTCATATTTTTCAGTTTACAGTAGTTCTGCCCAATATTTTTTGGTAAAAAGATAGACATATATTCTATAAATTATAAGAAAACTAAATCCGTTTAGAAAAATTGGGGTTGTCGAAGGTTTGAAAGATTTATTTAAAGTTAATTTTAAAAAACAGTCGAAAAATTCGAAAAATTTTCTACGCTTTCAATTTAAATGATATATTTGTTATATTTATTAGTGTTTTGTAACAGTTTACGAAATAATCAATGAATGATTGCCTTTATTTTAATAACTTTATATGAAAAAATATCTATAATAGTATGCGGGGCATTTCGAGGCACCCTTTATTTTCGCCCCTTAGCGAAAGAGCGTCCTTAGTACTTAATTGAAATTCTTAATTAAATCAATTAAACTTGTTTTGATTGAACAATTTTTTAATTTAATAAATTAAACTTTTATTGTGAGGACAAAATATTTTTATCAGTGCATTCTATTTTGATTGTAAATCCTATAACACGCATTGATATGATCAGCTTAACTGGACTTTTACGTAATTATTACTATGGTGATATAAGTATAATAATTGATTTTTCACAAAATAGACCTGAGCCATGTTACATATTTTGTGTCAAATTGCGTTAAATTATGATAGCATATCGCAGTGTAGTATAGTTTAGCGCAATTATTTAATTTAGTCTAGCTTTAATAAGCAATGCTATTGTCTAAAAAGTACTTGCAGGAAAATTCAATGAACAATTTTACCGACAATAGCTGCAAATGTTAGTTACATAAATATCTTAGGTAAGCGTCAGAAGTAATTTGAGCTTTACGCCCCGTAATACTTTTCACCCAAAAGTACTTAACTATATACATTTGAAATGTAAAACAAGAAGGCAATACTTCCCTGGCGCTTGCTATTCGTTCCAGTCTTTGCTATATTGAGTGAAATAACAGCGTAGCTTATGCTTTCTGCAATTACGTCAACATGCGTAACGGCGCCGGCGTATAGAATTAAAATTTCATGAGTTGGAATGAGATAAACTGTCGGTTACCGTCATTATGGCTCGTGAAGATTCGTCAAAGGAAAGAACACAATTTGAGCTGTTGTAAATTTTACACATCGACATTAAACTTTTTAATAGCTAATAAGGAATTGACTGTGAGTAAGTATGTGCTACGCATTTCTAAAATAATTTTTTTACGCTCGCCTTAAAATCGAAAACCCATAGAAAATCTGTAGTAAAAACCGCATAACCACCATAACCATATATATATATAACTATAGTAATGTAAAAGAAGATATTATAATTCTTAGTTAACTTAAAGAAAATTCTTTTTCAATTGTTAAATATTTTAAAGAAAATCGTTTAAAAAGTTGTATAATAGTTTAATATCAGTCAAATATGTTACATAGATTTGTTACAAAAGCTTAATTTATATAGTAATTTACGCGTTTAAGATATTAATAACTTGATATTATTTTACCCAATAAATGATTGCTACAATAAATTTACCAAAAAACTTACAGACCTAAGAATAAAGATTTTTTTAGTTTTCACTGCACATTGAAACGATATACTGTTAATAAAACATTAGTCACAGTTTTAAAATCGCAGCTTAGGGAAGACCGCAATGCAATTTCCAGGTGGAAAAATAAATATTTGACTTGGAGGTATCCATAATGCGCAGTTCGTCAGTTTCTTCCTGCAGCTGGAGGAACGAAGTCAAGTTTATCGTTTGTTGTGTTTCAGCTGTGTTAAGCCTTGTCAAAGTCGGCAGAAAATCGGTTCGCAGATCACAGGGTCCGAGCGCGCGAGGAGCTGCGGCTTCCTGACTCTTTAAGTCGGATAATCCATCGGAAAATAAATAACTAACGAAGTCAACGGTTCAACCTGAGATTAGACCGAGGATTAAAAAGGTCGCCGTCGACTCTGTTTGTTGATGATTGTTCAAACTAGCGACTCCAGTCTCACAGCTTGACTCGCTCTAAGCTTTTTTTCAGATCTTTTTAATCCATTTAGTTTTGACTTTTCCTTGGTGCAGTCAATGAGAGAGAAAAGTTGTAAACAAACATACCGACACATTTCGAGGAAATACAAGTAAATAAGTAAATAAAAATACTCTAAATAAAAAAAGTTTTTGAAAAAATGATGTTTGTTAATTTTGAATTAGTATAAGAGAAACTGAAAATTTTAGAGACATTAAGAAAATGTAATGGAAAATACACAGGTATAACTAAGATACAATGGAGTAACTATATAGATTTAGATAAAATTTATTAAAAACGTTCACACCCAAAAGAAAATAAGTAAAATATAGTATTAGAAAAGTAAAGGCATTGTTCATAAGATCCAGAATCATTAGCAGAGAAAAATGCCTATTATGCAAAAAAGAGTTACGAGCACTGGCTGCTTTGCCAGCTAATAAAGATGACGTTAAAAAATGAAGAAAGATGAGCGAAGCTTCATTTCTGTCCAACTCACTCGCGCGCCGCGGTTAAAAATTACGAGAAAAAAACGAGAAAAATGACATTAGCTCGCCGTTTAAAATTTGAGCAATTTTTTAGCAGAGCTACCGTCCTACGGTTGTACATTGGCCTTCTAAACTGCGACAGAGAGATCCGTCCACGTCGGTATTTACACTCACAGAGCCAAGGACATTCAGCAGCGAGAGAGCGGCGGCGGCGGCGGCGGCGGCAAAGTTTTGACGTCTCAACTCAGTCACGGGAAATCAGATTATCTCGGCGGGATAACAAACATCGGGGGCTTTCTTCCTTTTTATCTCTTTCCGCCCGCTTCTGTCCGGTCTGTCGCGTCGCAGAGAGAGAGATGGAGATGGAGGGAGAGAGAGCGGCGGCGAGTGTATATTCTCCGGGGAGAGCGACGTGGCTCGCACTCTCGCTCTGCGAGAGGCCTACTTGTACCTGCTACCTGTTCGCCGAATGTTTTCCGTCGTCGTCTTTTCAAGCGGCGACAATGAGAAGGGTAAAAGACCGGACACGCCGGGCCCTCGGCTCTCTCTCTCTCTGCTGCTGCTGTCTTTCTGCCTTGTCACTGAGCAAAGTCAATCGTTCGACGGACCGGCTCTCTTTTTCCCCGCACCTTTTTGCATTATTTGTACAATGTTGACACCCGCCTTTTTTCAGCTCTCGCCTGATGTGTGAACACGAGGCGTAAGCTAGCTTGTTCATAACTTTCGAATGGAATAAAAATAACGCAAGTTTTTCCTTTTTTCCGTTATTCTATATTCTTTATAACTTAGTTATTTCTTAATACACACACACACACTGACATGCATACAAATATTTTTTGAGATAAATTTTGAAAATTTGTTTAGATTAAAGTTTATTTGTATTAAAAAGAAATTTAAGGCTTTGTAAA